>QLPN01022426.1:0-66730 GCA_003314395.1 Albatrellus ellisii
CTTTGATCCCAATGTGGACAACTCAGAGTCCCATGAGTATGATACCCATGCCAGTGACCTGCCCGTTCCTCCTGTTGAAGCTCCCCTAACTGTGACCCCTATGACAGCAACCACTTCCACACCCAACATGTGGCCTATGGCACCCACAGCTCCTATGCTGATGAGCATCACACACATGTAACACCAGAAAATGACCATCAGTGACATCAGGCAAGCACAGCAACATTAACACACCACATGCAACAATCATCCACAGTTGCATTGATCACACATTTGTTTAGGTGTCAGAATACAGGACTGGGTTTGGCTGATGAGGAGCAGGACTGATAGGACATATAGGCCAAGGCATGGTCCAGGCCTGCCAAAGTAACCATGGAATCATGAGTCATGAAGTCAGCATTTAGTGTGATTGGCACTTTTCCTCTTTTGCTCATCCATTATAGTATGATACTTTATTTCCTCATGTCCAGACTCCACCTCATTACAAATATCCCTATGATTGACCCTGCACTGTAAATTTTCTGTTGTGTTTTGTTGTGCTCCAATCTTGGAGTGAGACTTGTATTTAGATAGCACATTTGTTTGCGCAGGCTATGGCAGACAACAACTATGAATAGCAGAGGGTAAAGGTCCTCCCAGTATGGGAGGTAATCAAGTAGCATTACTGCAGTGGTAAGTGAGAGGTGTGGACAGCAGGAGATTGCCACGATGTGTAAGAAGTAGCTGCAGGATGTGATGAGAGTAAGAATAAGGTGTAGAAGAAAGTGAGAACTCACTCAGTGTCTGAAGGATGATGACTGAGGAGATGTAAGGTGAGAAGTACATCTTATATAGTAAGAGTATGTAAGGTTAGAGTGGAGAGAGGATCCTGAGGTACAAGGATACCTATATGCAGGAGGGACGCATGTCGTCTGGAATGTAAGTGGAGTGGGAGTGAGGGAGAGTCTTGAGGAGTTATGATGATGTAAGGAGTATGTAAATTGTAGGTACTAGTGAAAGGGAAAAGCCAAACGAAAAGGTAGATAGATGCATATGGAGAATTCAACAACATTGTCTGTCAGAAACAAATAGATTTCCCCTGCCCATGATTTGTCCCCCCTCTCCCATCTGAGTTACATCACAAAAAGCACATGCCTCTACTCCCTCTACATATCTCACACTCAAGAAAGTGTGCATACCTCATAGGTTGCATTTATTATTGCATTGCATTCTCCATTGCATTGTGTTGCATTCTATATTACATTGTGTTCTCTATTGCATTGCATTGCATTCTCTATTGTGTGGCATCTGCATTGTGATTTATTTAGCATTCTTTTCTGCATTGCAATATCACTGCATTGTGTTGCAATACTACTGCATGGGCATTGTTGCAACTATTGTGTCACATCCATGTCATATCTCCCTTTTGTCACCCCATTGCATTGCATTATCACATATATTGTGCTGATCTACTAACTTCTATAACTTTGGTGTCTAGAGAATCTTACAACTCACATCCCTCAGCAAACATTGCAGTTGTGGTTGTAGTTTCTGCCATCACAATACCACAGCACATATCAATGCCTGTGGCAACAAGTCAACTCTCACACAGCAAATGCACACATATTTGCAATGACAATGAATGCTACAATGTCTAATTGTATGCTCAAAAGCAAAAGGGCACAAATGCAACCACTGAAACACAGCCACCTGCAGAAGACACACCACCACTCAATAGCAGTGAGTGTTGCAAGCCACAACAATTGCATCTGAAAGTGATCTGCTCACCTACAAAGAAGCAATGTCATGCCCTGGTGCTGCAGAATGGCTCACAGCATGCAAAGAGGAACTGCAGACCTTCCAATGCATGGAAGTCTATGCAGAAGTCAACTGACCACATGATCACAAAATTGTTGGCAGCAAGTGGGTATTTCACATCAAAAGGGGACCAACCAGTGAAATTCAGAAGTACAAAGTGTGCCTAGTTGTGAAAGGCTTCACCCAAGTCAAAGGCATAGATTTCAATGAAACATTTGCACCTGTCATGAAATTCTCATCACTTCACACAATCCTCACCATTGCTGCCAAACACAACTTCGAAGTTCACCAAATGGACATAAAGGCAGCCTATCTCAATGGTGTACTTGATAAAGCAATCTATCTTGAGCCACCCCTGGATTCAAACCCTCAGCAGGTAAGGTCTGGGACCTTGAAAAATCCATTTACAGCATGTGCCAAGGTGGACAAGTCTGGTATGAGCACATCAAGAAGGAATTTGAAGCACTAGGTTATGCACACTCTAATGCTGACCACTCTGTCTTTCTAAAACACAATGCATCCAGCAAGCTCATATGCATTGTTGTGATTTACATTGACAATATTGTACTCACATCACACAGTGTCAACAAAATAGAGAATGTGAAGGCAGTGCTTAAACATTCCTTCAACATGACTGACCTTGGCAAAATTTGCTGGATTCTTGGCATGCAGGTCACACAGGATCACAAACACAAGGCCATTGTCCTCTTCCAGGAGAAAGATATTAATGATGTTCTTCACAGATATGGTCACCATGACACATGCCCCATGGTCACCCCATCACTCCAAAATGAGCAACTCATGAAGCTTGACACTCCAGAGGTGACAGCAGATGTTCACAAGTACCAGAGTGCAGTGGGCACACTCATGTATGCAATATTAGGGATGTGACCCAACTTAGTGTACACCATCAGCATACTCAGCCAACATACCACAACACCAGGCAATGTGCATTTCTGCACTTTAAATTGTGCCTTCTGTGTTAGGCTGCTATTATTTTCCCCATTTTTCTCTTCATTTTCCTCTATTTTCTTGTATTTCTATTGCCATAGATCTTACAATTGCTCCTGATCTATGAAAGTGATTCCCACAGTTATGCATTCCTCTTGTTCGTCTTTATTGGCTGATGACACGTATGTTGTCTGATCTCTGATCAACTCATTCTATATTTAGTTATGACTCATTTTCTCACCCTTACTGCACATGCTCACCAATCCTTCTCACACCTGCTGTGGAGTATCACCAATCACTCTCACAGTTACTGTGGAGCATCAGTCAGCACTTACACATCTCCTCTATTATTGGATATGACATCATTACTATACTTTCTTGTTCTCCAGCCCTATACTGTACAGCATGGTCTGTGCACTCTTCAGGGTAGTATATATAGCATAGTCCACTTAGCATTTTATCCCCAGTTCTGATCATCTGCTAGGTGCAGTACCTTCTAGTTTCTTTCTTGTCTTACTTAGCTGATTATATATCTGGGATATCCACTAGTAAAAGCATGATCATCCTTTTGTTTTAGTCTTTTCTTCAGTTGTTCAGCTTCAACATAGCATTGGCCTCACATTCTGGTATCTATGCACCATGGCACATCATACACTCCTCTTCAATGGTAACTCCCCTGGTGAGTTAACAGGCTTTGTCAATGCTGATTGGGCAGCCAACATCAATGACAGGCAATCCATCTCTGGATACATCTTCATTCTCTCCAGTGGCATGATTAGCTGGAGCTCCAAAAAGCAAACCTTGATGGTGCTCTCTAGCACAGAAGCTGAATATGTCACAGGCACACACACTACAAAAGAAGCTGTCTGGCTTCACACCCTCCTTTCTGAGCTTGGCAAACTCCATAACTCTCCTACAATGCTTTGAATCAACAATCAGTCTGCCATTGCCATCACAAAAAAATCTGGCCTTTCATGCATGTACCAAACACATTGATGTATGGTATCATTTCTTACATGAGAAGTACACTGGTGGGGAACTGGAGTTGGAGTATATCCCAACAGGTGAGCAGGTTGCAGATGTGCTGACAAAGGGGTTGGCACAGCAGAGGCATGAGCAATTCTGCTCTGGCATGGGTATCCACTGGTGCACTAGCTGAGTGGGTGTGTTGGAGTTTACAGTGACGTGCAACAGCAAATGTGCATGACTGCAAATGCATGACTGCATGGCTGCATGGCTGTTGTAGAGAAGCTAGATGCTCCACTGTGAGTTCTAGGTTCCAATCAACAATGTGTGTGCTGCACATGGTTCTGGTTCAATCATGAGACTGCTTGCTTTGTCTGTTGCACATGTGTGAGAGAAAAGATGAGATTTAGAGCAGTAAAGTAGATGTAAGTGTTGACTGCTGGTACTGTGTCATTCATGGGGGGGGGGTCTGCTGCTGGAAGGGGCACACCCTATCCTCTTTTTATGTATCATATGGCATCCAGTATGTATGCTGTCTCGGCTCCAGGCTGGAGCCTAGCAGAGGGTAGTGTAAGGGGGGGTTATGGTCGCTGTGTGGGTATATATAGAAAGAGACTAAGTAAGTGCATATGTAGATGGTTGCTGCTAGGTAGTTGCAGCTTGTGTTAGTGCAGTGCTCATTGGCAGCCAGATTGCAGGTCTTACATCTGCTGGGTAATGAAATAAAGCAAGAAACTGTAATGTAAATGAAGAGAAAAAATGGGAAGATCTTAGTTGTCAGGATGCGTTTATTTTTCTTTTCATTTTATGATTTCTTTCATCCTTATCACTCAAGATATACACAAGATATCATCAATAGATCTTATTGTGATTATATATGACTCATTCCTCATTTGTCATTGACTCGCTTACTGTACATATATGACACATATTCTCACAGTTGCTTACAGAGCTTCCCACAGATGCTGCGCATCCTTACTGATGCTGTGCAAGTTGCTTATTGATCATTCACAGGAATGCTGTGCATTCCTTTATGACATACCTGCCCTAGAGTACATACATGGTCCATGTGCAGGTTCTCATTAGTATATATACTTCAGCTGTATCATAATTACTCTTCAGCTGAATACATCTGGGATATCCGTTTGCATAAGTGTGATCTCATCCCTTTTGTTAGCCCTTTCCTTCATCTATACATTGTGTGACCTTGCTGGCAAATGTTGGCCTCACAATTGTATTCAGCTCCTCTCACTCACAACCTCACACATCTCATCACTCCCTTCTCCTCATCATCATTCCCCTCCCTCCTCACTCAAGAGAGTGTTGTATTGTTATAGTTCTCGAATTCTTTGTAGTTCAGCTGCAGCGCCAGGCCATACATTGCCTCAGCAAGCAGTGCTAGGGTGTCTACCAATTAGTGGGGCATTGAATATCTCTCTGACAACTGTTTGGACCAGAGATACTATAACTTTTACTATAACAAAGAATTCTTTTGTAGTAGTTTTAGTACTTAGTACAACTACTCTACTTCCACCCCCACTCTGCATCTGAAAGGCTTGTTCCCTTGAAAAAGGAACAAAGAGTTTTCACTTCATGCAGTTTTATTTTCATCATTCCAAGAATACTCCACTCGGAAAAGAGGACTAGGTTGGGCAAATCGTACACCAGACTTACCTCTCCTCTACCTCCACCCACACAACCTCATATCTCTCAAGCCCTCATCCGATTCTATGGCAATGCATTCGAATACCACCATCAACAAGCCATTTGGTTCTTCAAGCTCCACAACCCATATTACACCACTCATCCTGAAGAATTCCCATGGCATTTCTTTCCTCACTACTGGGAAAGAACCAGCCTGTATTACAATTCACTCCCCCAACAGTTTATCTTTAGGGGAGAAGTCATCAGATGAGTGGTCCATCAAATTGGCAAGCAAGAGAACCAAGGGCAGAAATACCAGAATCATCAGAAGAAAGAATGGACGACGACAGAATAAATCCGATGGCAACTTGAATAGTGGATCTGGAGGATACCTTGGAGATAATGAGACACGAGATAGAACAGTCGAAATTAGCACAACAACAACAACAGACACACCAATTGGAAATGGGGAATGCATTGGTCAAGATAACCAAATCCTTGGCCAAAATAATGTCGATGCTATCCACCCCCCAAACCCAAATGCCACTTTTGACAAATATCTCTGGCCTCACTGCCGCCCCCACAGGCCACATGTTTGCCCAACACCAGGTAAAAGTTTCATCACCTACTCCATACTTGGGGAAGCACGACAAACTTGATTCCTTTATACAAGAATTATTTCTTGTATTTGCAGCAAACAAAACATGGACAGACAGTGACAGAATCACATATGCCCTATCATACATGATAGGAGGAAGTGCAGAAGCCTGGAGAAACCTAGTAGTAGCAAAGCAACGATTACACAAAGTACATCCCAACAACCCCATATATCCAGAACCTTTCATAAACTGGATGGACTTCAATATGAAATTGTGAGCACAATTTGGTGATCCAGACGAAGCACAGATGGCGCAACAACAATTACACAAACTATGACAAGGGGGAAAATCAGCAGAAGAATTCACCACAGAATTCCTCTTAATAGCAGCAAAAACGAAATATGATGAAGAAGCACTTATCAACTGCTACAAAAGAGGATTGAATGTGGATCTTCTACAAAAAGTCTACAACATCCACCCTCCCCCTTCCACGTACTTATCATGGCAACAAATGGCACAGAGTACAGATCAACATATGAGAGAGTTTAAGCAGCTGGTTGCAGGTAGGGGATCCTCAAGTTGGGGACCCAGATACAACCGCAATGCTAACACTCAGAATAATGTTGCTAATCCTTCTGGAACAGCCCACAAAGCCAGCAATGAAACAGTACCAATGGACATAGATTGTGCACAAAGATGCCAAGAAATAATTTGCTTCAACTGCAGAGAGAAGGGGCATATATCACAGGACTGTCTGCAGAAGAAGAAGGAGAAATTATGCACTATTCACAAGCAGATTAGGGGCATGACCACAGAAGAATTTGCACAGATGTTGAATGACAAAGCAATAAAGAAGATCACAAAGGAAGCGGGTTTTGGAAAGGACGAGTAGTAGATGTCACTACCTCATCCAATCACTTTTCAGTACTTACTCTGTGAGGCCGACGCTATTAGCGAGGTCACACAGTAGACTTAATGAGGAGGAGTAGAGAAGAGGATGATAGTATATTTGAGGACTAACTCGCTATGAAGTGGATATCCCAGAAGTACTAAGCTAAAGAACAAGTACACTATGAAGTACAGTATATATAGTAAATGCCTGTGCGCACAGACCGTGTATGTCGCTGTAGGGCAGGCATTTGAAGTACAAGAATGAGGATAGCATGATGTCATGCACAGCATGCATGAGAAGGATCAGTAAGTAATGCACAGCATTGCACAGTTAGTGTGAGAGTATTTGTAAGTGTCATGTGTCATAAGTAGATAGTAAGCAGCCCGATGATGAATGATGGAATGAGTCATAGATTATTGCTCAAGATCTAATCGGATAAGATAAGATGATTTGTAGATCTTGAGCGATAAGATAACAGAAAATCGTAAAATGATGAGAAAAATAATGCATCCTGACATACTCCAGATGATGGCACTGTTGACCATGCCAATGTATGTGATCCAGTTGAAATATTTAATCACATTGCATCAGAGAAAAAGACTGAAGAAAAGACATCAGAGAGTATGCCCTCTCTAGAAAAAGAAAAGCACATTGTCATGGGAATATGAACAGAATTACCCATGATAGATTTAGAGGTCAAGAAACCAGATGATGGACAAGTGATTACCATCCAAGCCTTAGTCGATTCAGGAGCAACAACCTGTTATATAGACAAAGAATTTGTCAAAAATAATCGTCTTATTACAAAGAAACTCCCAATCGCTATTCCAGTCTATAATGTTGATGGAACAAGGAACGAACAAGGTTCCATCAAAGAAACAGTGGATCTCATAGTCAAAATCCAGAATCATACAGAAAGAACTATGTTCTGTGTCACTGGATTAGGAAAAGTCAATCTTATCCTCAGAGAAACATGGCTAAAGATTCACAATCCAGAAATAGATTGGGAGACAGGCAAGGTGAAATTCACAAGATGTCCATGATGATGTCATGTCAGAGTAGTCACAGAATGAAAGGAACACAAACAGAGGAAGAAGAAGGAAGTTCCTACATTGAAAGAAGTTGATGACAAAGATGAGGACATGATAGGAAAAGAAGACAAAGTACTATGTGTCATGGTTGGAGATCCTGAATTGGAAGCATCAATATCAAATATATCTCAGGATCTTGCAATCGAAGCAGAAAAGTGAAAGATCAAGAAGTCCTTTGAAGACATAGTACCCAAAGCATACCACGGTTTCAAATCAGTATTTGCGAAAGAATCATTCGATGAATTACCCCCAAAAAGGACTTGGGATCATGCAATCGAATTGAAACCAAATGCGAAAATGCACATGGGGAAAATCTATAATCTTTCATTTATGGAACAAAAGGAGTTGGAGAAGTTTATCGAAGAAAACTTGAAATCAGGACGGATCAGACCATCCAAATCACCAATGGCCTCTCCATTCTTCTTCATCAAGAAGAAATCAGGTGAATTATGTATGCCGTATTCAAGACTATTGATGCCTTAATGAGATTACAATCAAGAATTCTTATCCTTTACCACTTATCTCAGAATTGATCAATAAACTCAAAGGGGCCAAATACTTCACCAAACTCAATATCAGATGGGGTTACAACAATGTTCATATTAAAGAAGGAGATGAATGGAAGGCTGCCTTCATTACAAATCAAGGATTATATGAACTGCTTGTTATGTTTTTTGGACTTACCAATAGTCCCACTACTTTCCAAACTATGATGAATCATCTCTTCAGGGAGTTGATAGCCAAAGGAAAAGTAGTGGTCTATATGGACAATATCCTTATCTTCACGGTGACGATTGAAGAACACAGGATCATAGTGGAGGAAGTGTTGAAGATATTATGTGATAACAAGCTATATCTTAAACCTGAAAAATGCGACTTCAAGAAAACAGAAATCGACTACCTAGGACTTAAAATATCTTTCAACAAAATTATGATGGATCCCATCAAAGTCCAAGGTATTGCAGAATGGCCTATTCCAGCCTCTGTCACAGAAGTTTGCTCCTTCTTGGGTTTTACAAACTTTTATCGGCATTTTATCAGAGGATTTTTGGATATAGCAAAACCCCTCAATTCACTTCTACAAAAGGATGTAAAATGGCATTGGGATTCAGAACAACAGGAATCTTTCGAGAATCTGAAAACAGCGTTATGTTCTAAACCTGTTTTAGTATTTCCTGAACCCAATTGCCCTTATCTCGTAGAAGCCAACAGTTTGGGTTATGCTACAGGAGCAGTTTTATCACAGATGAGAGATGACAAGAAGTCGCATCCAGTCGCGTATATCAGCAAAGGGTTGTCACCAGCAGAAAGGAATTATGACATCTACGACAAAGAGATGTTGGCCATTATATGTGCATTGGAGCAGTGGAGACACTATCTGGAAGGAACAGATAGTCCAGTCCAGATCCTCATGGATCACAAAAACCTAGAGTACTTTATGAGTGCCCAGAAATTGAACTGTCACCAGGCTCAATGGTCTCTATTTCTTTCTAGGTTCAACATCCACCTTTCCCACAGACCAGGGAAGAGTTCAGCCAAACCAGATCTCCTCTCGAGATGAGTGGATCATAAAGAGGGGGTGGAACATGACAACAAGAATGTCATACTGCTTAAACCAGAATTTTTCACAAAACCAAATCATATACAAGCAGTATTGGCAAACAACATTCCACTACTTCAAAAGATTGCAGACAAACAGGAGAAAGATGGAGATGTCAAGATGTGGGCAGAATTATCAGCAGATGAATGCAAAACTGCTACCATAGCAGGATGGGGACAAAATAAAAAAGGATTGCTTATGTTCAAAGACAAAATCCTAGTCCCAGACAGTTGCAGAGCAGAAGTTGTCAAATACTGCCATGACACCCCAATCACAGGACATCCAAGGCAATGGAGGACACTAGAACTAGTGTCAAGAACATTTTGGTGGAAGGGAATGGCAGCATACATCGGAAAATACGTCAAAAGTTGTGATGTTTGTCAAAGAATGAAAACAATTACAAAGAAACCACAAGGTGAATTGACGCCAAATGAAATACCGTCAAATCCTTGGCAAATCATATCCACAGATCTCATTACACAATTACCCAAAAGCCAAGGATATGATTCTATACTTGTGGTCGTTGATTGTTTTTCCAAGATGATACATATCATGGCAACAACATCAGATGTAACTGCAGAAGGAGTAGCAAGAATGTTCAGAGATAACATTTGGAAACATCACGGACTCCCTGAAAAGATTATATCAGATTGGGGACCACAATTCGCTTCCAAAATGATGAAGGAGTTGAATCGATTACTAGGCATTAAAACAGCCCTATCGACAGCCTATCATCCTCAAACAGATGGTCAAACAGAACAAATAAATCAAGAGATTGAACAATATCTCAGAACATTTGTTGATCATCAACAATCAGACTGGATGAATTGGTTACCAATGGCAGAATTTTGCTACAACAATAGGGTTAATGCCTCAACAAAATACTCACCATTCATGATCAACTCTGGACAAAATCCCCATATGGGATTTGAATTGGGCAAGATGTCCACTATCGAATCGGTAGAAAATTTTGTGGAAGGAATGAAAAGGATGAGAGATGATGCAGAATCAGCGCTGAGGAAAGCAGCTGAAGATATGAAGAGATACTATGACACTCACAGAGGAGCAACGCCCATTTACAAAACTGGAGAGAAGGTTTGGTTAGATGCAACAAACATTCAAACTGGAAGACCAACAAAGAAATTAGACCATAAACGACTTGGACCTTATCCAATTGAACAAGTATTGTCAAACAATGCATACAAATTGACATTACCCAAGTCGATGAAGATTCATCCGGTCTTCCATGTTGCAAAACTATTACCCTATACTCCAAATGACATTCCAGAAAGAGTCATAAAAATCCCACCTTCTCCAACCATCAAAGATGGTATTGAACAATACGAAGCCAAAACAATATTGAATAGTAGAAAGAACAGAGGAAAAATTCAATATCTTATCAAATGGAAAAATTACCCAGAAGATGAAAATTCCTGGGAACCAGCTACAAATATTCTCAAAGATGTACCAAAGCTGGTTAAAGAATTCCATATGAAATATCCTCTTGCCATACGTACTATTCAAAAATGTTCAATACTGGTCAAACGACTTTCAGACTCAGCAAAATTACCTACACGAGGATCAGAACATGCAGCCGGACTAGATCTCTATAGTGCCAAAACAATCACTATTCCCTCACATAGTCAGAAATTGGTTGACACCCAAATTGCCTTAGCTATACCAGATCATTGTTATGGCCATATTGCGCCTCACAGTGGTTTGGCTGTTAAGAATTCTATTCATATTGGTGCAGGTGTCATCAATTCAGACTATAGGGGAGTTCTGAAAATACTTATCGTCAATCTTGGCACTGAAGACTTCATCATAAATTCTGGTGATTGTACTGCTCAATTGATCCTCAAACACATTTCTATTGCTGATGTTTGTGAAGTCCAATCATTGGATGACACCAGTCATGGAGAAAATGGATTTGGCTCTACTGGAATTGCATATGCTTGTCAAGTCGTCTCACCCTAATAGAGGGGGTATTTGTCAGGATGCATTTATTTTTCTTTTCATTTTACAATTTCTTTCATCCTTATCGCTCAAGATATACACAAGATATCTTATCAGATCATCAATAGATCTTATCGCGATTATATATGACTCATTCCTCATTTGTCATTGACTTGCTTACTGTACATATATGACACATATTCTCACAGTCGCTTACAGAGCTTCCCACAGATGCTGCGCATCCTTACTGATGCTGTGCAAGTTGCTTATTGATCATTCACAGGAATGCTGTGCATTCCTTTATGACATACCTGCCCTAGAGTACATACATGGTCCATGCACAGGTTCTCATTAGTATATATACTTCAGCTGTATCATAATTACTCTTCAGCTGAATACATCTGGGATATCCATTCACATAAGCGTGATCTCATCCCTTTTGTTAGCCCTTTCCTTCATCTATACATTGTGTGACCTTGCTGGCAAACGTCGGCCTCACATTAGTCTCCTTTGGTGCTACTGTGCAGGTCTTCTTTGTCTATGATTGAGGTGACCAGGACTGATGTACACGAGTGGGCATGATATGGGATGAGGCAGAAGGCAGCAAACCTGAGTTTTGAGACAGCACCGTTGAGTTCAGTGAGACAGTATGCACTGTTGTGTGATTGTCATACTACAACCATGGGGCCTAGGTAGTGCGGTTTGGCTTTTTGTCCAAGCTCTGTCTCGACTGCTGAGTTGCATATGAGGACTAGTGCTCCTGGCTGAAAATTGTAGTCACAGATCATATTGGCAAACTATGCAGTGAACCATTTGACTGATGCAAAGCAGGTCCAAGTGATGTGGGTGTGTATGGCTGCTAGATCATCGTTACATTTCTCCAGCTGTCTGGTGTGCAGGGACATTAAGTCAGCATGGCTGAACTTTTGGGTTATGCCAGGCATGAGGAAAGTAGCTTTGGTGATGTCAAATGGGAGTATGGGTTTGATGCCATGGGCCATGAAGAATGGTGAGTGGCTGGTAGATTTGCATGTGGTAATGCAGTCTGCCCAGAAGATGTGTGGTGTAATGGCTGGCCACCTGCTGATGTCCCCATCACATGACTTGACTATCAAGTCTCATATCGTGCAGTGCTGCCATTCAACAATCCCATTGGCATGGGAGTTGTATGCTGGGATTCTGATATATGTGATGCCATACCTCCACTGCAACCAGTCCAAGGCCACTACAAATGCCATACCATTGTTGGTGACAATTTCCTTGATCCCCCCCCATCTGCACAGTACTTCCTCAAACATGAATGCTCTGAGTGTGTGTCCAGTTTCATACTGTAACATCCACCATTCCAGCCATGCTGTGAGAGAACACCTGCCCTGTACGATGTATCAGAAACCCACTGCTGGTGGCATGAGCATTGAGTCCACATACATTTTGTGGAATAGGGGTGCTGGTGTGTCAACTGTAGGCAGTATTTGTGCCTTTGTATTCTGGTGTAGCTGGCAAGCATGGCAGGTCTGAATAAATTGTTTTATGTCGGCTTCTAGGGTTGGCCACCAGAACCTGTCTAGTAGTGTTCATTGTGTTGGGTAGGAGCCATGGTGTCCAAGTGCATCATGTGCTTCTCTGGTTAGCTTGAGCTGGTGCTGGTGGTGAGTTATGACCAGCTGGTGACAACCTTGTGCTTGTTGTCACCAGAGGCACCCTGCACATATGAAAAATTTTGTGAGCTTCCTGCTGAGTCTCTTGAGTGCTGTGTGAGTCAGATGTTCTGGTTGTGTGCCCATTGTAAGGTACTGCCTGGTGTCATCCAGGTCCTGTGCTGTGTGATACTCTTGTGACTCCTTCTCCAGCTTATCCTCATCCTTCTGCATCCACTGACTGTTACCTCTCCCATGTATGGTGTTTTTCATCTTTGTTGTTTGTGTTTTTGCTTTTTTCTTTTTTGTTTGTCTTTTTCTTGTTTAATTCTGGATCTGTTGTTATTTTTCTTTGGGGATTAGTGTCATCTGCCCCTATAATCTCCCTTTGTCTGTCCTCTGCTGACCCTTTGTTTCTCCTTTTTCTGGCAGTCATAGCTCTTGTTTCAACACCCAGAACTTCAACTGCTGTGGCTTTCCCTTGTGCCACTGCTGTCATCCAACTTGCCACCCATACCCCTAATCCTAAAACCCCATCTATCCAATCCTCTGGGTCCTCATCATTGTCATTGTCTTCTCCTTCAAGTGGTGGTCATCAAGACAGGCCATCAGGTCCTAGGTGTTTTCCTGCAGGTATGTGGACGAGTTTGAAGTTGAAAAGCATGATGGCTGCTATCCATCAGTTTATAGCTGCATTGGGTTGTATATCTGGGTTATTCAGCATTCCCCACATGTATTTTGCATCCATTTCTACTGTTAGGTTTTGTGTGCCAACAATGTGAACACATAGGGCCTGGAGTGCTCTGAATAGCCTGTATAGCTCAATTTTCAGTTGTGAGTAGTGGCTTTCTCATTCATTCCATGCAATTGAGCCAAATTGTGAGGGATAGTGGATGTTGTCGTCACCTCATTGTGATAGGATCCATCCTACTGCTATGATAGATGAGTCAACTGCTAGGATTACTTCCCTACCAGAGCTGTAGTTGATAGGTTGCAGTGCTGGTGAGCTGCAAATTTTTTTTACATTTCATCATTGCTAGGTCATGTTCTTTGGCCCATTCAAACTTGCTTTCTTTCCATAGTAGGTTGTTTAGTGGCTTCATGAGCATCAAGTAGTGGGGGATCCACATGCTCATCATTCTGCAGGTGCCAAGAAATGCACATACTTTGGTCATGTTTTTGCAAGCTGCCCAGTCTTTTATTTTGGCCACCTTTGAGTCATCCAGTCATTGTCCTTTGTAGGTGCTTCATAGGTGCATTTTTGTCCTATAACTATGGCTTCCAGTACACATATATGTAGTTTTTTGGTGGATATCATGGCCCCTGCATGTCCAAGGTGGTGCATGACTCTATGTATGTCTGTGAGGTGTTCCCAGATGAAACAGCAAATTCTCAGGTTTTCTGGGATTAGTTCATACTTTCCTTCTGTTAATTTGTATCATGTGGCTGGTCCACACATGCCACAGTCATCAACAAATGGTTGCATGATGTGTGGGATTTCTGGTTTGAGTATGAACAATACATTGCCATGAAATATTGGCATGGAGTTCATCCATCCCATGGGTAGACATGTATTTCATAGGGCTCCTAGAGGTGACTGAAATGTAGTGAGGTTTCTGGACTCTGCAGCTAGTGTATGGTGGTTGAAACCGATGAATAGATCCATTACTGATAGGCATGCATGCCCTGCAAAGCTTTTGGCAAATTGTTCTACAAATGGTGGTACAGCCACATTTTTTATTGTGATCTGGTTGAAGGGCTGTAAGTCATGTACTAGCTGCAGCCTACCATTTTACTTTGCAACACAGAACCAACATGAACAGTAGGGTGCATCTGAAGCTTCATATACTCCAGATGCTAGTTTGTCCTTGAATATTTCTATGATGTCACTCATGATCCCTGTGGGGATGGGGATGTTTTTATGGACCCAGGGTATGTGTTTGATTGTTAGGATGATGACCAGGTCGAAATACTTGTTTTTGAACCTGCCTTTTTCTTCCTCCATCCATGCCAGTGCTAGCTCATTTATGTGTAGGATGTGTTGGACTAGGCAGGGTTCTTCTGGTCATAGGAAGCCCATACTGTTGAGCTGCAGCTCCTCCAGTCATTCATCAGTCAAGTGGGTGCTTGGGCAGAAGGGTGGTGGTGTCATTGGTAGTTGAGTTAGGGTGAGGAGGGGGTCCTCTGGTTGTTTGCACATGACCTGGTATTGTTCTGGTAGTGATGTTGGTACTGGCCTGACTACCTTTTTGTAGGTGAAGTTGTCATGTACTGGGGGTTTTTGTATGGCATTGTTTGTCATTTCTGTTGTGAATGTAGATGTGTGGGGGTAGTTCATGCTGTGTGCCCATGTGAATACCTGGGCTTCTGGGCTTCTAGCTTGAGTTTCAATAGTGCAAGTATTTGCTGGGTCAGCTGGGTCATGTAGCATGACTGAGACTCCTCTGTGGGGTGGTCTTCTGTGCCACATAGTAGAAGGTTGTAAAAGGGCTGTCCAAACAGGACATGGAAGGGTGCTTCTTCTAGCATGTGTGCATGCATTGTGAAGGCTAGGTTTGTGATTTTGAAGCCCAGGTTTTCTGTGCAACCCATTGTCCATGATTTTATGCCATTAGCACCTTCCATTTCAATCTGGTGGGCTGTGTTGATGTGAGCACTGCATGCTCATGCAACATCTGCTTGTATGGCCATGATTTGTGAGCCTTGGTCCAGGATTGCCTGTTCCATTGTGAAGTTGTTGAGGATCACCTCAATGTTGTGGAGTGGTAGTGAGAAGGCCACTTTTCTTGGCTCTCCTAGCTTATAGACTTCCTGTGAAATATGGTAAGTAGTCTCTGATGGTTTACTACCTGATGGTTCAACATTTTCAACATGTTTAGTGCGGAGCCAATCAACAAAGTGCTTGCATAGTGACAGGCTAGCTGCCAGTATATGTGCTGGTGTTGCTGCAGGAAGTCAGCCCTGCCATAGGAGTGTCACTAATTCATTGACCAGTGCCAGGTCTTCTGCATCTGACTGGTATTTAGGTTGTCCTATTGTTGGGAAAGAGTTGGATGTGGCTGTGGGTGCTGGTGTTTTATGTGCATCTCTGCAGCATTTTTCTGTGCTGAAAATATTAAAGAGACCTGTAAATTCTTGTTTGTTGTCTTCTGAACTGTCAGTTTCTTTTGTGATCTGAAAAATGTGAGACTGATGAGTATCCCTTGGGGGTGCCTCATTTCTACTGCCTTGTGCTGGTTGTGGCACCAGGGGTGGAGTCTGTGCTGTGTGCCGGTTGTTGATGCTGAGCTGGATGCCACATCCAGTGCTGTTGTTGGGAACTGGTGTGTAATTTGGAAGTTTTATTCTTCCATTGTGTAATACTGCTAGCCTGCACCATATGTATTCATCTGCTATTGGACAGTCTCAGATTCGATGTCTGTATTGTGTGCAGAAGGCACAGCCATCTGGTCTTCATGCTGGGGGCATGTATGATGCTCCAGCTATCAGATTAATGGTACCTTGTGCTAGTGTTTGGCTTTGTTGGAAACTAAGCATTGCTGCCAGTACTCCAAACATAGGTTTGGGGAGATCTGGTGTGACAGAGGAGAATTCATGTTGGCATTGGTAGTATAGTACTGCATATGTTGGATCTGTGGGAGTAAGACTATTTAGTTGTGTAATTAGTTGTGTGAGGGCCTGCCAGTTTGGTTTCTCTGTGCTGCATTTGTCTGTGGTACCTGTAAAATGCACTGTTTTTGTTTCATATCAGGTTTCTTTGCTGGTTTCTTCATCATCATCCTTGTATAGTTGTTTTCTTCCTTTGCCTTTGCATGTATGGCCTTGAAAGCAGGTGGGCCAATCCTCTTCATCTTCATCATCTGATTCTTCTTCATAGTCCTTGTGGCCCCTGCATTGGCAGACAGGACAGAATTGTGCACTGGAGAATAGTGTTCTGGCAGCTTCATAGATGACTTTGAAGCTGTATGGCATGGTGGTGTCATGTGTGGGATTTGTGGCCAGGAGTCTGTTTTGTAGGAGGTCATGGTCAGCTAGGTGAAAGCCATACCAGAAGTTTTCATCACAATTGTCTTCAGCTAGCTTCTTGTTGCATATTAGTGGTCCTGCGATGGTGAGGAATTTTCTGTAGTATTCTCCTACATCTCTAGAGTCCTTCATGCAGTACTGAGATGATTCCTGTACCAGTGCTTGTAGTTGTTTCTTTGTATACTGTTTTTCTGTTGAGTTGTCTTGGTATAGAGCTTTTAGAGCTTTCTTGTAGTCATCCCAGGCTGCTGTGCCATAGCCTTCTTGGTCATGCCAGAGGTCTTGGAGTGCTGAGGGGATGTACTTGATATTGCTTCTGACTTCTGTTTATTGGATAGATTGTGAGCATCAGTGAGGTCTTCATATTCTGTTAGGAAATCTTTGAAGTCCCTCAGCTTTCCTGTGAATATTGGTGCTTTATTTGAACATGGTGGTGGCATAGTGGCCAGTCCTGTGATTGCTGTGCTGTGTGACATGTTTAGGAAGGGGAAACTGGTCAGAGTTGAATATGTTTGTGTGGTTGCTGGACACAAGGGGTACCTAGGAGAGGGTGTTGTGTCATTATCTGAGTCGCTGTCAATCTGTGCTGTGTTAGTCTCTGGTGTGGAAGGAGCCTCTGGGAATGATACTGGATGTCTAGCTGATGCTTCTGGTTCATTAGCTTTGTTTTGGATATGGAATCTACCTTTATCATTGTGGGTCTGTGGTTTGGTTTGTGCCATTGCTGGCATATAAGATGGGTGGCAGTAGGCCTCCCACTAGAAAAGATGAAGATTTTTAGTTTTTTAGATGATTGGTGACCTTTATTGGGTGGGCTCCAGTTGTAGAGAAGCTAGATGCTCCACTGTGAGTTCTAGGTTCTGATTAACAATGTGCATGCCACACATGGTTCTGGTTCAATCATGAGACTGCTTGCTTTGTCTGTTGCACATGTGTGAGAGAAAAGATGATATTTAGAGTGGTAAAGTAGATGTAAGTGTTGACTGCTGGTACTGTGTCATTCACAGGGGGGGTCTGCTGCTGGAAGGGGCACACCCTGTCCTCTTTTTATGTATCATATGGCATCCAGTATGTACACCATCTCAGCTCCAGGCTGGAGCCTAGCAGAGGGTAGTGTAAGGGGGGGTTATGGTCACCATGTGGGTATATATAGAAAGAGACTAAGTAAGTGTGTACATAGATGGTTGCTGCTAGGTAGTTGCAGCTCATGTTAGTGCAGTGCTCATTGGCAGCCAGATTGCAGGTCTTACACTGTGCCACATGGACCTCTCACAGGACTCAGGGATGATATGAATGGACCTGTTACTTACAGAAATTTTCTCTCATGCAGTCTTCTTTTCCCTCAGTCTTCTACAAAGAGACTGAGGTTAGTATTTACTTTCTAAGCCATCTTTCCTATATGTTTTCTCATTATTTCTCCTGTAGAATATATTCTCTTCATTCTACAGTTGGCCACACTCTTTCCAAGTAACCTCCTTCAAGCAACCTCCTTCAGTAGAATAACTTGGTCTGATTATTTCTGCAGGACATCTTGTTGAAGTATCTGTGCATGCTACTACATTTTGTTCAGCTTACTCTCTTCATACACATACTCTTTACCTACTTACTATACACATTACACCACTTTTAACTCCTTGCACAACACCTCCACCTATTTGTCTGAATACCCACACATACTCTGGGACAATGCACATCCCTCACCTTTATGGTAGCTGTTGTACTTGACATTACACTCTCTGCACCAACTCTACCTACCAACACTATATAAGATGGACATCCTGTTGATGACAGGCCATATGTGGGAGGAGGATACAACTGTTCCTTATTCTTTATAGTCATAACTATGACCCTACTTATAGTAAGTCATGTACCACATGGACCATGTCTAGTAAGAGTAAGAGACATGTGTATGTGAATGTGTATTAGTGTATGTGCATGTATAGTATTGGAGACAAAAAAGGAAGAAGGTGCTAGTCAGCTTGTGAGGATGTCAACACATCCTACATACAACCTCCTCAGACATCTTCAACATCTGTCTGAGTGAGTACCACTTACTTCAGTCATCTTATCCTTCCTCTTACACATCCCTGCAGCTGTCTATCTACTATGTCATGTTGCTATCACTGCATTCACCTCCTCTTATCTGCTGCAATTATGCTAGCTGCTCTTTCCCCATTCAGGGATACACTTACCTTGTTTTTATCAATTATCTTGTTGTCTTTGCTTACCCAAGCCTGCACACACACATCCCACTATGGATCCTGTCAAATTACAAGGTAGTCATGTGTGGCCAGTTCCAACAAAGCTCAGAGAAGTCTGTGCCTTCTTAGGCTTTGGAGGATTGTATCAATGATTTATATGTAACTTCTCTCATCTGATGTGACCCTTACATGATTTAACACACAAAAACATCTCCTGAACTTGGGGTCTCACACAACAAACTGCCTTTGACCAATTAAAGGCAAAGTTTCCCACATCTCCAGTCTTGATCTCTCCTGATACCACTAAACCATTTCAATTGGAATGTGATGCATCTATATGGGCATATGGAGCAGTGTTGTTGCAGAAGGGAGATGTCAGAACATACTTATTTTTCTCTTCTTTTTACGATTTCTTTCATCCTTATCGCTCAAGATCTACAAGAGATATCTTATCTCATCTTATCAAATCATCAGTAGATCTCATCATGATTATCTATGACACATGTTCATTTAGTCATAGGACTGCTTACTATACATTTATGACTACATTTCCCACAGACACTTACTGATGCAGTGCAATGCTGCGCATTGCTTACTGATACTTCTCACAGATGCTGCACATCCTATTTACATATGCCTGCCCTACAATGACAGCACATGGTCTGTGCGCCAATCCCTGTAGTATATAAAGACTCTCATGTAGTAGATAGCTCTTCAGCTTTATACATCTGAGATATCCACTATACAGCATGACATTCTTAAGGTGTATTGTCTCCTCTTCTTGCCAATCCCTCTTCTCTTCAGTTGTGACCTTGCTGTCCTAGCATGTGCCTCACAGGAGAAGACAGGTTATGGCATCCCATTGTGTTTATGTCTAACCTTCTTTCAGAAGCTGAGAGGAACTACAGCATTGATGATTATGAGTTATTTGTGTCAGGCTGCTATTATTTCCCTTATTTTTCTCTTCATTTTTCATATTTTTCTTATGTCTCTATCATTACAGATCTTACAATCACTTCTGATCTATTGAAGTGATTCTGACTGTCATGCTTTCCTTTTGTTCATCTTTATCAGCCAATGATGTGCCAGTCATTTGATCTCCAATCAGCCTGCTTACAAAGTAGTTATGACTCTTTTCCTCACTGTTACTGTGGATGCTCACTCAGCTTTCTCATGACTGCTGTGAAGTATCACCAATCATTCTCATACTTACTGCAGACATCAGTCATCCTCTTTTCTGATTGGTTATTACTATCTTGACTGCACAGCCTTTGCTAGCCCATATGGCTGCCCTAGAGTACAGTACTATATATACTATACAACTCCTAGCATTTATTCCCCAGTTCTGATCATCTGGGATATCCACTAGGTACAGTACTAGTTCTCTCTCCTCTTCTATCATATGCTAATATATCTGGGATATCTGCTAGCTTTGAAGTGTGATTAATCCTTTGTTTGTTTTAGTCATTTCTTCGGTTGTTCAACTTCAATGTTAGTGTTGGCCTCACAATTAGTGATTATCAAATTGTCAGAGGAATGGCAACATTACTTAGAAGGGATGCCTCATCAGATCTGTTGCCACAGGAAAATAAGGTGCAGCAGCAAAGGTGGCAGAAATGCAGCTAGACAGGGAGTAGTGACTGGATGCATGGCAAGAGGTGGTGGTATACTATGAGAGCAACTGCCCAGCCCAAGATGAGGTCTGAGAAGAGACAGATGAAAAGCAAAAGAGCAAACATCATGGCAGAAGCACAAAAGAGAGTATTGAAGAAGAAAAAAAATAGTAAGGACAGGTGTAGACAGCACACTGAAGGCAAAGAGAGATGTCTGCTTGTATTATACAGACACTATATAATTACTGATATACATGCTGAGATCACACACAGACCATGCTGACTAATAAGTGTGGGTTGCAGGTGTAAGAGGGAGAGAAAGTGATCAGATAAGATCAGATAAAAGCCAACAAGATCCATATCTTATCAGACCATAAAAACCTGGAAGTCATTCAAGACACCCAAAAACTGTCATGATGGCAGGCCTGATGGGCATTATATTTGACCCAATTCAACTTTCAGATCAAACACATACCTGGCACCTGAGCAGGAAAACCAGACACACTCTCCTGCCAAGCAGATCATGACACAGGGGACAATGACAACAAAGACCAAATCCTCCATCCCCCTTCTCTTTGTGTGTGACCCATAGCACTAACAATCTCAGATGATTGTTTCTTTCCAGTTATACAAAATTGTACCCTTTGGGATGATGAAATCTTTGACATCACCCAAATCCTGCAAACACCATCATCATCCCCAGCAAAATCACAACTTCAACAAAATTGGATGATAGTAAAGGGGGTAATTCATTACTCTAGAAGCCTGTATGTCCCCAAAGATAACATTTTATGTCACACCATCATCCAAAGTTTACATGATACACCAGTAGCTGGACACCCCAGATGACTTAAGACTCCATATTTGGTCCAACAGACCTTTTGGTGGCCAAAGATGAGGAAATTTATCTTTGATTACATTGATGGATGCCCCATATGTCAGGGATATAAAAACTTGCCAAATAAAATGCCAATTCCCCTCTTACTGCTAAGAGTAGCCTATTGGACAGTCTTAGGGATTTGTTGATTGAATACTCCTGGTAACATAGTAATTGACATAGATGTTCCTGATAACAAATAGGAGAGGGATCAATGAGATAGTGATAAGAATGATAGCTCCAATGACTATACAAGGATCCAGGGTGATGAGTATAGGATGTCTTTAGCAACACTTAGTGTTACGAGGCACTTGCTTTGGCACCTCGTAACGGTTTTCCTTTTTCCTTTTTCTTTTTCTTTTCTTACTTACTAGTAAAGTGTAGTATTATTACTACAAGTGTGAGCTTAGCTCCACTTTACTTAGTAAGGACTCTCCTTTTTTCTTTTCTCTTTTATAGTACTTAAGTATTTACATACTTAAGTGTGAGCATAGCTCCAGGTACTATATTAGACTTATCATTTCTCTTTTATCTTTCTTTTATTTATTATAACATTTACTTGCTAAGGACTATTACTATACAATTAGCAAGGACTCGTTTATCTCATCTCTATTTACCTTTGTTTATACCTGGTTCATTACGCGCTCATGGCTGAGCCACTTATATCACATGGATGCGTATTTACTGCGCTTTACTGCACACTTTTGTTTACTTACTGCGCTTTACTGCGCAACATTACTATAGTTAGATCTCCAGTTTTGTATAAATAGTTGACAAACTGGCGGTCTTAAACCCCAGTCTTGTCAACTTCGCAATCTAGGGATTTTCCTATACAGCGCTTGATCTAAGCTCGCTACAACTTCGCTTCACTCCTCTCAGAACTAAGTCTAAAGAACTCTAAAAGCTATTAAGACATCTTACACTAAGTTAAACTGGATCCTCGTATTGTTATCGGTGGAATCATCCTCGTAACTATCTCGTTGATCCCACTCTTCATCGTCATCCGGAATCTCTATTACGTTCATCAAGCCAACATCTCAATCTTGGTTACCAGGAGTAACATATTAGATCTTCCCTAAGACCGTCCAATAGGCCACTCTTAGCACTTAGTGTCTTAGAGATCTTTGACTTAGTTCTTAGGGTTTCTGAAGTGAGTGGAAGGCAAGCTTAGATCAAGCACAGTGTAGGAGAATCCTTGGATTGCAAAGTTGACAAGACTGGAGTTTAAGACCACCAGTCTTACAATGACTTATACTAAAGACAAGTCCTAAAGATAGTACAAGATGATAAAGTTCACAGATCAATGATGATTGCACAGCAATCAATGAGATTACATGACTCAGTCATGTCCATAGTACACTACAAGTGAGTAGCCACAAGCACAAGTGAGATGAAAGATAAACAAAGGTAAATAAAGATGAGATAGGATGAGTCCTTACTAACTGTATAGTGATAGTCCTTAGCAAGTAAATGTTATAATAAATAAAGGAAGATAAAGAAAATGAGATGCCTTATAGTATGTGGAGTAATACTCACAGCTTAGTATGTAAATACTATAGTACTATAAGGGAAAGAGATATAGTCCTTACTAGATAGAGTTGGAGCTATGCTCATGCTGTAGTAAATACTACACTCTATAAGTAAGTAAGTGAAGAAAAATAAAGCCATCATGAGGTGCCAAAGCAAGTGCCTCATAACACTTACCCATTAAACCAGAACCTACAGCAGAACCATTCACCACAGTTTCAATGGACTTTATCATGCAGCTGCTTACATCTCATGGCTTTGATGCCATTGTGGTCTTTGTGGACCATGATATAGCAAAGGCAGCTGTTCTAGCTCCTTGCCACTCTACCATTTCCACCACATAAATTGCTGAATTATATAGGGATACTGTCTGGAAACAATTTGGATTACCAAATAAAGTAATATTGGATCATGGACCACAATTTACAGCTAGATTCACCAAAGAATTATGCCAAAAATTATCGATCAAACAAGCAATGTCCACTGCTTATCATCCCTAGACTGATGGCCAGACAGAATGGGTAAATCAAGAATTGGAACAATATCTTCAAATGTTTTCTGCAGCACAACAGGATAATTGGTCAGATTTTCTAGCAACCACAGAATTCACCTATAATTCTCATATTCAATTGACACTTAAGTATTCTCCTTTCTTCCTCCTTATGGGTTATCATCCATATTCCATCCCTATGCTCCCTCCATCTTCTTCATCTTCTCTTCCTTCTATTTCTGAAAGACTAATAACTATTCATAATCTTCAAAGAGAACTTTCTGCTGCCTAAAGCATCACTCATTGTATGTGGAGTCCCTGCTCCACATTTCCCTCATATCATATCTGTGACCACATGTGGTTAGATGCATGCCATCTTTCTTCTGCCTTCCCATCTTTTAAACCAGCCCCAAAATGCTATGGCCCATTTCTGATATCAGCTATAGTTGACCTGATTATGTTTCACCTGACCCTCCCTTCTCATTGGAATTTTCACCCCTTTTCCATGCATCATTACTCCACCCATATACTGAAACTGTGGTGTAATACCTGCAAGCAGGCTACTGATGATCTAGGTACCTTACTCATTTACAGTTGCACACCGGAATGGTCTGGCAGCATGTAGTACAATATGACATCTATTACTTACCTACTAAAATACCTACTTTTGTGCACATGCTGCCAAGGAGACAAGGCTCTGAGACAGAGTGACATACATGTGTAACTACTGTATTTAAGGAGTCTGGGGTGTGCCCCTGCTCTCCAGTAACTATAAGCATGCAGCTACCAGTCACCACAGTGATGAGACCAACTATCATGCAGATACTATGCTATGAGCCTACTGCTATACCATTTTATGCCATTCTAACATCATCTTCCAATTCCTCATTATGTGTTCTAGTCTAAGAGTCTGCTGCTCTGGTCTACACACCTCACCATCATCATCACATCTTTGAACTCACACAGAAACCCACAAGCCTCTGTACAGTGGCATATGGGCTGCATCACCACCCCTCCAGAGCTTGTAGAAGAAGAAGAACATGCAGAAGTGGAGGCTATCCTCCAATCACAATACCACTGCAACCAACTTCAGTATTTGGTACACTGGAAAGGATATCTGTCAACCAATGATGAGTGGTTGTTGCAAAAAGAACTCAAACATGCCCCCTTGCTCCTTATGCAATTCCATCAATGACATCCCACAGCCTGAAAACCTTTCTCTGTCCATATCCCTCCCACCTCCTCTTAAAAGGAGATACTGTCACTGACTCTTCATGTTGCTAATCATATCTCTCCTTGTCCTCTCTTATCCATTTTCCACCCTTTTTATCTTTTCCTGGTACATTGTATGTCTCACAGAAATCACCCACCATGACCGAACCCCAATCCCCTGTTATCCCCTATTGTTCCCCCACTCCTGATCCTTATGTAGCTCTTCCTGCTCACATCCATCATATCTTTCATGCTCAAGTTCCATACTGTTCCTCTAGCTGTTCTACCCCTTCTCCTCCTGCTCCCTGCTCTCAGGGATTATCTGATTTCTCCTCATCTGAACTATACACACACATACCTCCCCCTATTCCTGGAGCCTCTTGGCCTCCTGCCCTTCTTCATCTTGCCTGTGACATTCATGGCACCCCTTACCTCACCCAACAATTATTGAAAGATGGACAGTGTCAAAAACAGTAAATAGATTATTTGGAGATAGAGGTAGCCTTATATGCCAAGATGTAGATTAAGGAAGAAGAGGACCAGAGTCCAGATGTTTTACATGACTATGAGATAAGAGATGATGTGTACCAGATGGTAGAGGGTACACAGAAGAAAGAAGATGAGTGCTGCATGAGGTGTAGTAGAGGAGATGAGATACTCACCTCAGCAACATGTAGAAGTGCTGAGGTGAGATGACAATGAGGTAAAGAAGATATAGTAAGAACAAGATAGAGTTGAAGAGGAGCTCAAAACATGAAGAGAAAAGAAATAAGTATATGTAAGTATGTCCAGCATCATAAGATAGGTAAAAATTGACAACAATATCATCATAGTTTCTTCACTGTAAACACTCTCAATATGTTCAAATATGATACAGTACAAACTGTTGCTACCCATCTCACCCTCAATCATCCCTTCACCCCACATTTTTGTGATGAATGTCTTGACCATCATCCTTCTCCACCACCCATCCCTGTCCCCATAACCATTGCCCAAATCTTCCATGACCCCCCTGATGACTACTTCTTTAACACATTACACCTCTTCTGCACTTCTCCTGATCCCACACTCCCAATTGAAGATGTCAATCTCAGAGAAAATCCCATTTGATATGCAGGAAGATATGAATACCCTATGGTGCAGTGTATGGACTGCTATCATCTCAATCCCCTCACCCATGCCACCATCTCTAATGAATTTGCTATGCTGATCATGACACACCCAGTCAATATTCATCTTGACAGAGCAGCCATTCATCTTAATGATGCAGGGATCACTGCCAATACCAGTGAATATCAAGGATGGGCACACTGTGTTGCAGCTCTTGAAGCATTTCACACACACCTTGGGTATCTCATAGATCAGAGAAGTTGGGGATTAGGAGAAATAGCCAATAGGTTATTAAATGCAAAAGCAGAAGAATGCCTGTGACCCCATATGGCTACCAGCTATGTTACTTGTATTCAATCTCCACCCCCCTTACCAGTCCCCAACCCATTACCTCCTATCAATCCCATAGCCAACCAACTACAAGGAGGGGTCAGAGACAGAAGAAGACATCATTGCTTCACTCTCATCCCCATCATCTGCTGGAACTGCCACAAAAAGGGTCATAAGTCACATGACTGCCCTGCTCCTCTGATGTCTTTTCCTCATACCATCTATATTATTAGGGAAGGACAATTGTAAGTTAAAAATCCCATGTGGTTCAGATAATGGTGCTACAATCTGTGCACAGCATTGTGGCACATGCACAGTGTGCCACACACAGTGTGCCAGTGCATGCATCCTGGCTTTTCACACTGCTGCTCACTGCCCCCATGCTGCACATCCTGGCTGCTCACTACTGCCATGGCTGCATGCTCATCACACCTGACTATGCAGCATGTGTTGGCTACCCACCACCACCATGTGCTGCATGGCCCAACTGCTTGTCTTGTCTATTATAAGAAGAAATGGATTACATGCAGGAGTTGACTGAATGTGCTATCCCCACAGAGCCTCCCTCACATGCTGCCACTGTACCAGCACAGTGTGGCAGCTTGCTGGTTCACTGGTATGTCCTTTTCCTGTGCCTACCCATGCACCTATGCCACTGCTGTGTCAACAGTGCACAGTCCCCTACCACCTGCACTGCCACAGTACAAATGGCATGGCATGCACAGCCAAGTACCACACCCCCACTGCAGTGCACCCAACAGGCACTGCACAGCTGAGGTGCCAGCTGGCAACTGTACAGTGCAATGAGGCTTACCCACCTGCACCTGCATATTCATCCATGCCACTGCTGTACCAGCACAGCACAGCAGCTTACTTGCCACCCATGTCCACTCAAGATGGCATGGGCAATTGGTATGTCCCTTCTCCTGTGCCCACCTGTGCACCCACATCACCACCACCTCAACAGTGTGCAGCCCCCTATTTGCCTGCACTGCCACTGTATGATCAGTGCATGGCCACCACCTGCCCACCCACACCACTTCTGTGCCAATCTAGCATGGCCACCACCTCCTCACCCACACCACCACTGTACCAGCACAGTGCAGCAACTTGCCCACCCCACCTGCATCCACTCAAGACAATGCAGGCATAGAACAGCAGTGACTTGGATGGATTGCATGTGGGCTCACAAACACTATGTGGGTGGTTCTCAGCTTCCTCAAGCTGCTTCACTCATAATTCCTTCCCTCAGCTTCATTTATGAGTTGCTGGCAGCCATCCTCAGCCCAGATGCTGTGTGCAGTGAGCCTCTTGACATGGACCAAGGCCACACAGGTGTGGTGTGACCTCCCATCATTGACAGTGTTTGCAAACTGACTGACATCAGGCATGCTGCTGGGGCATGTGGCAAGTGACAATTCTCCAATTGGTATGTCCTCTGTTTTCCTTCTTGCATCACCTTGACACTTTCTACACTGGCTTCCTGCCTGGCACCTCACCCTCCCTTAGGCCTGAGCCAGATCCAAAGACCATCCTCTGCCCTGTGACCAACAACACCATCTCAATTCTCCACTGTCTCAAACTCCAATCACACACTCTCACCATACACATCCACACTCAAGCACTTCACCATGTGCTCCATGCCACTGCATCAGTCCCTGAGCACATGCTTCATGCCCACCCCATCTGTCTCCATGTGTGCACATGCCACAGCTGCATACATGGACTAGGTGGGGTGAAAAAGACACCTGCCATCCCACACATGTTGCCATGGTGGGTGTCACCATTGCCCAGGCCATCAAGCAAATTTGATGTCCCACCCATGTGCCCATGTCACTGCTGTGTCAACAATGCATGGCCCCCTACTCACATGTGCTGCCATACACTGCCACCACCACCCTGCCCACACCACTGTTGTATCAGCATGGCATGGCCACCACCTGCCCACTCACACTAAGGCTGTACCAGCACAGAGTGGCAACTTGCCCACCTGCTCCACCTGCATCCACTCAAGACAATGCAAGTGATCAGTGTGTCTTCTCTCACACAGGTTTTCCCTTGCTTACCCACTTCCCACCTGCCTGCACCTCAGGATGCTACACCCACATACACACCCATGGCCACCACCTCCCCACCTGCACTGCCACTGTACTGACAGTGGGTGGCCACCACCTGGCCACCACCTGGCCCCCATGCTGCTGCTATGTCATGGCAATACAGTGTGGCCACCACCCCACCCATGCCATCACCATACCAGCATGGCATGGCAACTTGCACACCCACCCCACCCACATCCACTCAAGACAATGTGGGCAATAGGTATGTGATTCTTTATTGTTGAATTTTTCCCTCCTGTGCTCACCTGTGCACCCACATCACCACTGTCAACAGCACACAAGCCCTACCTGCCTGCACTGCTGCCATATGAGCAGTGCAGTACAAACAGTGTGTGGCCACTACCACCCTGGCCACACCCCCATTGTACCAACAGTGGGTGGCCACTACTTGCCCACCCACTCTGCTACTGCACCAAGACAGCATGGCCACCACCTCACTCATGCTGCCACTGTACTAGCACAGTGTGGCAACTTGCCTGCCCACCCTGCCCATGTCCACTCCAGACAATGCAGGCATAGGGATGGCAGTGACTTGGATGGATCACATGTGGGCTCACAAACACTATGTGCATTGTTCTCAGCTTCCTTGAGCTGCTTCACTCATAATTTCTTCCCTTAGCTTCATTCATGACTTGCATGCAACCATCCTTGGCCCAGATGTCATACACAGTGAGCCTCTTGACATGGACCAATATTCCAGGCTGTTCAGCACTGCATGCATTTTAACTGAAGTAAGTAGTACATTCCTTTTTGACCATCTGGCATGAGATTCGTGATGAGGTAGCCTACCCACAGTGCTGCAGCAGTAAACACCTCCACAGCTGCAAGCAATGGCATGGGGTTGGACACATGGTGCTGCAGAGCCTTGGACACAAGGCCACACAGGTGCAGTGTGAGCATGAGGCACATTGCATGGTCAAGGTGCTGGCTGGAAGGAAGACACTTAGGTATGTGCTCTTTTCTCACACTCCTTTCTACTTACTGACACCTGTGTGCCCACATCACTGCTGTATCAACAGCATGCAGCCCCCTACCTGCCCCCTGCACCACCACCATATGAACAGCATGGCCACCACCTTGCCCATGCTGCCACTGCACAGTGCACCACACATTCATTCCTCCTGCACATGCACACTGTGCTGTGCCCACCTGGCTTGGGCTTGGAAAGCCACACTGGTGTGTGCCAGTAGATGGAGGTCATGACACTGGTCCCCTCAGTGTTCCACATCCTTCATCACCTACTTCAGAGCAGACTACTTTTTTTTTCATTTCATTTGGCTTGCTGTAGTGTCACCATGTCTAAAATCACTCTCAGTGCAAGGAGGCATTGGGGATGAATCAGTGCTGGCAGCAGCCCTCATACAAATGTTGAGGGTCAGTACTTGAGGCATGAATTCTTTCTAGAATGAAAACCAGAACCCTACACTAGCATTGATTGAGTGACACAAATGTAAAAATCAGTGGAAAGTCAAAATGGAAAAGAGCATGATCAGCATGAAAGGCAAAAACAGAAGGCTATGACCAAGGAGTGTAAGAGGTGCTGGATGTCAGGGGCTGGCATGAGTCAGATTTCCCATTGGGTTGTCAGTCTTATATTTCCCCTTACTCTCTCAGGATTGATGCCAGGGTTGTCAGAACCAGATGTCAAGGCCTTGTTTCATTGATGAAGACTTGCATTATTATGTCAGTGACTCACACAATGCTTGTGCAAATGTTGTAATTTACTTTATCACCATCTGCTATATTTCTTGCACTTGCACACTGTACTCATACCATCCACTTGTCAAATCATTCCTCATATCCCACAAGTCTGATTTCTGCATGTTGTCTGATGGCTTGCATGGTGTGACAGATCCTGATGTGCAGGATACTTGACCTACTGTTATGGACTAGTGCGGCAAGACAACTGGCTATGAGCATACTAGATTGAATAAGAGACTCAGGGTGTAGCATATGTACTGAGAACACAACAGGAGAATCAGATAAGCAGGAGTTGTACACCAGAAAGTACAAGAGACTAAGCTAGAGACTTTGTAAGTACAATGAGCCCTTTATATAGTATACAACCTTGAGTACTAGAAGATTCTATTAAGGTAAATATAGTACAAGACTACAGAAAGGAATGTTCCAGGGTGCTGCACAATGGTTTGTAAGTAGAAGAACTGCTGCAGCACAGTAGCTGGTAAATTGGAAAAGAAAAATCATAACATGACCCCCCATCTACCATGTAGTGTCCACAATACACCTAGTTATGCACATGTCCCTCATTGACTTCATAGTCATAGAACTCTGGCAAGGAGTCACACCTATTGATATTGTCAGAATGTACTTATTTTTCTTTTCATTTTATGATTTCTTTTACTCTTATCACTCAAGATCTACAAGAGATATCTTATCCCATCTTATCTGATCATCAGTAGATCTTATTGCAATTTTCTATGACTCATATTCAGTGAATCATCAGGCCACTTACTGTACATTTATGACTACATTCCCACAGACACTTACTGATGCAGTGCAATGCTGCACATTGCTTACTGATACTTCTCACAGATGCTGTGCATCTTATTTACATACACCTGCCCTACAGTGACAGCACATGGTCTGTGTGCCAATCTGTATAGTATATAAGAAGTCTCATGTAGTAGATAGTTCTTTAGCTTTATACATCTGAGATATCTGCTTTACAGCATGATTCATCTAAGGTGTATTGTCTCCATTCCTCATCAATCTCCCTCTTCTTCAGTTGTGACCTCACTGTCCTAGTGTGCACCTCACAATTGTATAAAGCTCTACTCTCAGTGACTTTACATACACTCATCCCCTCTCATGTTTCAAACCATCACTCCCCTCCCTCCTTGCTCAAGAGAGCATTGTATTGTAATTAGGTCTCCATTCTTTGTAGTTCAGCTGCAGCGCCAGGCCATACATTGCCTCAGTGAGCAGTGCTAGGGTGTCTACCACTCAGTGGGGCATTGCAGAACCTCCTGACAACCATTTGGACCAGGAGTACGTTACCTTGTACTATAACAGAATCTCTTTCGTAGTATTAGTAGTACATACATACTAGTATTTACTTTCATACTCCCATCCTTCCATTTTGTGTTGAAAGGCCTATTCCCTTGAAAAAGGAATAGCAAGTTTTCACTTCACATAATCTTATTTTCATCATTCCATGCATTCTACACTCAGAAAAGAGAACTCAATATGGCAAATCCTATGCCAGATTCAGCACTCTTCCACCACCAACTCATCAGGCAACTTCTCTTGCTCTCCTCTGCTTCCACACCAACACCTATAACTACAGACAGCAACAGGCAATTTGGTTTTTCCATCTCCACAACCCCTATTATAATGACCACCCTGAGGAATTCCCTTGGCATTCCTTTCCAGCAACCACTCCAGCCCATATAGAAATTCACTCCCCCAAGCATTCATTTTTGGAAACAAACAATGATGCAACCAGGGCCAAGCACATGGGAAATGAGGGAACCAGCACCAATGGTCGAAGACTCCTAAGCAGAATGAGAAAGGGAAAGGAGAGATGCAGACAAAACAAGAAGGCTCAGACTACTAGATGTGGAGGAAGCAATGGAGATGATGAATGATCAGATGAAACAACAACAAAGGATACAGAGAGAACAAGGCAATGCAATAATCAGTCTGGGGATAACAATGGCAGACATAGCCAAAAATATGAAGGACATCACTGCAATGATGTGATGACAAGTCCAACCTTCAACAGCTACCCCAGCTATTCCTCTGGCTAATCCAATGCCCCATTGGCCCATGTATTTGCCCAACACTGGGTAAAGGTTTCTGCACCTACAGCATACCCAGGGCAGTGAGACAAACTTGATTCATTTGTCCAAGAATTGTTTTTAGTATTTGCACCAAACAAAACCTGGTTGGACAGTGATCAGATTACTTACACCCTCTCCTATATGATAGGAGGTTCAGCAGAAGCATGGAGAAACCTACAAGTCATGAAACAACAACAACTTCATGAGGCTAATCCCCTCAATCCATTATATCCCATGCCATTCCAGAACTGGGTAGAATTCAACACAAAAATATGAGAGCAGTTTGGTGATCCAGACAAGTCACATACTGCACAGCAAGCCTTACACAAACTCAGACAAATGGGGAAAACAGCTGAAGAATACACCACAGACTTCCTCTTATTAGCAGCCAAAACACTCTATGATGAGCATGTGCTCATAGACTGCTATAAAATGGGACTCAATGGTGACCTCCTCAGATGAATGTAATCAATCCTCCCCCTGTCTCATACTTAGATTGGCAGAAGATAGCACAACAAACAGATAGGCATATTGCCAACTTATGCAATCCAGGGGAACACCACAATGGACCCCCAGATATACACAACCAGCTAACATTCAGCCAAACACTAATACACAGAAGGCAAGCAATGCAACGGTACCCATGGATGTAGATGCTACACAAAGAAGAAGACCCCTCATATGTTTCAACTGTAGGAAAGAGGGTCATAGGGCAAATGTGTGCCCACAGAGGAAGAACATCAGGGAGATTCATGAAGAGATCAGACAAATGTCTACAGTAGAATTTGAAAAGCTGATATTTGATGAAGGAGAAAGAAGAAAGAATTTGGATCTTGCAAAGGACCGCCAGTAGATGTTGCTGGACTGTCCAAGCATATGTTCTCAGTACTTACTCCAGATGATGGCACTGTTGATCATGCAAATGTATGTGATCCTATTGAAATAGTATTTAATAACATTGCATTGGAGAAAAAGACTGAACAGAAGAAGACATCTGAGAGTATGCCCTCTCAAGAAAAAGAAAAGCACATAATCATGGGAATGAAGACAAAATTACCTATGATCAAGGTTGAAATCAAAGTACCAGAGAATGGACAGATAGTAATGATTGAAGCCTTACTCAACTTGGGAGCCACTACATGTTATATTGATGAAGAGTTTGTGAAAACAAACCACCTCAATACAACAAGACTCCCTATCACCATACCAGTCTATAATATTGATGGATCCAAGAATGAGAGAGAATCGATCAAAGAAACAGTGGATTTAATTGTCAAAGTCCAAAATTACACTTAAAGAACAATGTTCTGCATTACAGGACTAGGAAAGGTGAACCTAATCCTAGGAGAAACCTGGCTTAAGATCCACAATCCAGAAATAGATTGGAATACAGGAGTCGTATCATTTACAAGATGTCCACAATGATGTCATCTACAAGTAGTTGAAGAAAGACAAAATTGGAAGAAGAAAAAGGCAGAACAGTTAAAAAGGGAAATACCAAAAATAGTGGAAGTAGATGACAATGACAATGACAATGACAATAATGAAGTACAATAAGAAGATCAAATCCTCTGCATGATGATGAGAAGGATGCCACAATTCAAAACATATCCCAGGAATTAGTGATTGGAGCAGAAAAGAAAAAGATAAAGAAGTCTTTTGAAGATATTGTTCCCAAAGCATATCATGGGTTCAAAACTGTGTTTGCAAAAGAATCTTTCAATGAATTTCCTCCCAAATGAATTTGGGATCATGCTATCAAATTGAAACCAGGAGTGAAGATGCATATGGGAAAGGTGTATCATCTTTCCTTTGTTGAACAACAAGAGTTGGAGAAATTTGTTGAAGAAAACTTGAAATCTGGACAAATACACACATCCAAATCACCTATGGCTTCACCATTTCTCTTTATCAAGAAGAAGTCAGGTGAATTACATCCTATTCAAGATTACTGATGCCTCAATGACATCACTATCAAAAATTCCTATCCATTACCCCTTATTTTGGAATTGATAGATAAACTCAAAGGGGCTAAATATTTCACCAAACTCAATATACAATGGGGATACAACAATGTGTTGACATCTCTCACTTACTAATCTCCTCCTTCCTTTTTCGTCATACTACTGTACACACACTCCAACTTGCACATACATGGATACACACATCTATCATTCATAAAGATCCTGGTCCATGCACTACAGTAGATACTATAAGTAGACTGTAGTGCTGTCACATAACAAATAAGAACTATTCTAGTTCCCTCTCCGCTTATGGCCTGTGTTTATCACAATGTTTGAATTAAAGAAAGAGATGAATGGAAGGCTGCCTTCATAACAAACAAAGGACTATTTGAACCTCTTGTTATGTTCTTTGGACTCACCAATAGCCCTGCAATGTTTCAAACCATGATGAATCATCTCTTCAGAGAACTCATCACAAAGGGCAAAATAGTGGTCTACATGGATGATATCCTCATTTTTACCATGACATTGGAAGAACATTGCCTCATAGTTGAAGAAGTTCTCAAAATCCTACATGACAACAAACTCTATCTAAAACCTGAAAAATGTGACTTTGAGAAAGCAGAGATAGACTATCTCAGCCTCAAAATATTCTGATGGATCCAATCAAAGTTCAAGGGATAGCAGACTGGCCTACACCAACCTCTGTTATGGAAGTTTGATCTTTTTTAGGTTCGACCAATTTCTATCATCACTTCATTAGAGGATTTTCAGATCTATCAAAACCCTTGAATACTCTTCTACAAAAAGATAGTAAATGGCATTGGGATCAGGAACAAAAAGACTCATTTGAGAATTTAAAGACAGCACTATGCTCTAAACCTGTCTTAGTCTTTCCTGAACCTCACCATCCATATCTTGTAGAAGTGGACAGCTCAGGGTATGCTACTGGCACAGTATTATCACAGATGAGGGACAATGAAAAGTGGCATCCTGTGGCATATATCAGCAAAGGATTATCACCAACAGAGAGGAATTATGACATCTATGACAAAGAGATGTTAGCCATTATACATGCACTGGAACAATAGAGACACTATCTGGAAGGAACAGATAGCCCAATTGAAATCCTTATGGATCACAAAAACCTAGAGTACTTTATGAGTGCCCAGAAACTAAACCATTGCCAGGCTCAATGGTCCCTGTTTCTTTCTAGGTTCAACTTTCACCTTTCCCACAGACTGGGAAAGAGTTCAGCCAAACCAGATCTGCTCTTGAGATGCATGGATCATAAAGAGGAGGTGGAAAATGACAATGAGAATGTCATATTGCTCAAACCAGAATTTTTCATCAAACCAAATCATATACAAGCAATATTGACAAACAATATCTCACTCCTTCAAAAGATAGCAGATGAACAGGAGAAAGATGGAGATGTCAAAATGTGGTTAGAATTATTGGCAGATGATGTTGAAAGTGGGCAGCACAGCTAGGGAAACAAACACATGACACAGAATTGATAAGTGTAAAGCCCAAGGGCCATTATAGCAAGAGACAAGGCTGTAAGATAGAGAAGATGTGTACCAGAGGGAAGAGGGTACACAGAAGACAGAAAGAGCTGCATAGAGCAGGTATGTCAGAAGAGAACTCAGGGAGTAGAAGAGATACTCACCTCAGCACATGCAGAAGTGCTGAGGTGAGAAGATGATGAAATAAAGAAATATAGTAAGAGCAAAATAGAGTTGAAGAGCTCAAACCATAAAGAGAAAAGAAATACCAATAAGATGAGATAGAGATAAGTATACTTAATAAGTAGACAGTGTGATCAGCATCATAAGGTAATGAAGAAACCAACAGATGAAGCAAAAACATCTATCATAGCTGGCTGGGGACAAAACAAACAAGGATTGTTGATGGTAAAAAATAAAATTCTTGTTCCTGACAGTTGCAGAGCAGATGTAGTCAAACAATGTCACAATACCCTCATTGCAGGACATCCAGGACAATGGAGGACACTGGAGATAGTGTCAAGAACATTTTGGTGGAAGGGAATGGCAGCATATGTTGGAAAATATGTCAAAAGTTGTGATATATGCCAAAGAACAAAAATGATCCATACTATGGCAACAATGTCCAATGTAACAGCAGAAGGAGTGGCAAGATTGTTCAGAGACAATATTTGGAAACTTCATGGACTACCCGAAAAGATTTTATCAGATCAAGGTCCTCAATTTGCTTCCAAAATGATGAAGGAGTTAAATAGGTTATTAGGCATTAAAACAGCCTTATCTACAGCCTATCATCCACAAACTGACAGTCAAACAGAAAGAATCAATCAAGAGATAGAACAATATCTCCATATCTTTGTAGACTATCATCAATTGGACTGGATGAATTGGTTACCTATGGCAGAATTCTGTTACAATAACAGAGTTAATGCCTCAACCAAATATTCTCCTTTCATACTAAACTCTGGACAAAATCCACACATGGGATTTGAACCAGGCAAGATGTCCACTATTGATTCAGTAGAAATTTTCATTGAAGGATTGAAAAGGACAAGGGAAGATGCAGAATCAGCACTAAGGAAAGTGGCTGATGATATGAAGAAATATTATGATGCACATAAGGGAGATACTCCTAAATATCAAATTGGAGACAAAGTTTGGTTAGATGCATCTAACATACAAACTGGATGACCTATGTGGAAATTGGATCACAAAAGATTGGGACCTTATTCCATTATCAAAGTGCTATCAAACAATGCATATGAATTAGCACTCCCCAAATCTATGAAAATTCACCCAGTTTTCCACATTGTCAAATTATTACCACACACTCCAAATGATATTCCAGAACAGATTATCAAATCTCCTCCTTCACCCATTCTCAAAGACAATGTTGAACAATACAAAGTCGAAAAGATCTTAAACATCAGGGAAATATTCAATATATTATCAAATGGAAAAATTACCCAGAAGATGAAAATTCCTGGTAACCAGCATGTATTATGATCAAAGATGTACCCAAGCTGGTTAAAGAGTTCCATGCCTCATACCCCACTGCTATCAGATCTGTTCAATGTTGTAATATTCTGATAAAATGACTTTCGGACTCAGCTACACTACCTACTCATGGGTCAGAGCATGCTGCTGGATTGGATCTTTATAGTGCAGAAGAAATTGTCATTCCTGCACATGGTCAAAAACTGGTTGATACTCAAATCTCCTTGACTATACCAGACAACTGCTATGGATGTATTGCTCCTTGCAGCAGTTTGGCTGTCAAAAACTCTATTCATACTGGAGCAGGAGTTATCAATTCAGATTATCATGGACATGTAAAGATCCTTCTGGTGAATCTTGGTGACAATGACTTTACATTCTACATCAAAGACCAAGTTGCTCAATTGATTCTAGAACATATATCACTTGCTGATGTCAAGGAAGTCAATTCTTTGGATAATACACAATGAGGAGAAAAAGGTTTTGGATCTACAGGAGTCTCCTTAGCTCATCAAGTTGTCTTGCCCTAAGAAGGGGGGTATTTGTCAGAACATACTTATTTTTCTTTTCATTTTATGATTTCTTTTACTCTTATCACTCAAGATCTACAAGAGATATCTTCTCCCATCTTATCTGATCATCAGTAGATCTTATTGCAATTATCTATGACTCATATTCATTTAGTCATCAGGCCACTTACTGTACATTTATGACTACATTCCCACTGACACTTACTGATGCAGTGCAATGCTGCACATTGCTTACTGATACTTCTCACAGACACTGCACATCTTATTTACATATGCCTGCCCTACAGTGACAGCACATGGTCTGTGTGCTGATCTGTATAGTATATAAGAAGTCTCATGTAGTAGATAGTTCCTTAGCTTATACATCTGAGATATCCACTATACAGCATGACTCTTCTAAGGTATATTGTCTCCATTCCTCGTCAATCTCCCTCTTCTTCAGTTGTGACCTCACTGTCCTAGTGTGCACCTCACAGATATACTCTGCTGGACAAGACAACATGGATGTGAGTGGGTATGGGGTAGGACATTGTTGGGGACAATAAACTTTTTGTGACCAGTGTGCTTGCATATCCAGCATCAGTGATAAGAGGGATGGGATTGATGAGTAGATGGTGGGTGCTGGGTGCAACTGGTGTTAGCACATGAAGCCATATAAGGAAGTGTACAGCAATATGTGTCTGTGTTGACTAGTTGGTTGGTGATCTGGTGTAACTGGTGACATCTCTGAGCACAAATTTGTTGTAAATGATAGTCAAGAGAATTGAGTTGAGTTACACAATGATGCCAATCCACATATTGTTTGATGTCATTCTGTACTCCTCTATCTCCAATGAATATGGCTGCAGTCTTGGCATCAAGTCTGGAGTGGGGGTTGTTGATAACACAACTAAACTCAAGAGTGATTTTGTAGTTGGTGTGGAGGTGATGACCTAGGACTGGTTGAGCACAAGGGAGAGTATCAGGGTAGTGAAGGGATGAGGGGGTGTGGCAGAGACAGCCAAGCATGTCTGATATATAGGTAGTGGGAATGTCTGAAAAGGATTGAATTCCAAAAATAATGGGGGGAATGAGTCCAAATGGATGGGGATCAAACTCATATTCTGATTGTAAGGCAGGCATAGAGGGATGTGGAGATAGTGCAGTGGAGTCATCAGATGCGGGAAAGGGGGAAGGGGGTGTATGGTACTCAGGTGAAACAGTGTGATAAGAAAGAGGGGGAGACACAGCATAAGTACAAAGATCAATATCTGTATCTTCTTCCTTTATGGATGAAGGGAGTGAGAAAGAGGGACCTCTTTTGCTGCAGAGTGGGGGTGTTGGGGGTTCTGCTAAGGTGTCAAGAATGGCTTGATACCTCTTTTTCCACTTCTTGTTGGGTTGATGATCAGGCAAGGGAGGTAGGGGAATGTGTGCAGGATTGGTGGAGCTGTAAAGATATCACTGAGTTCATACTTGTCCCAGTTGTTCTAAGGTGTGGAGAACAATGGTACATTGTTCTGTTAAAGGTAGTCCTTGGAGGTGGTCAATGGTTCCCCAGTAATCAAGGAGTATTCCACATTGAAGGGGGGTAAAAGTGGCAAGGGGTCAAGTATTGGGAAGTTCAATAAACATGCAATGGAAAACATCAACATGTTCTGTGGAAAAAAGGTTTTGAACTGGGGATTGTGACATGATGAAGGTGATACAATGGATGATAAAATGTGGAAATCACCCCCACCTTTTATAAGTGGGACCATGACCCATGGGACAAGGGGGGAGACAGATGGTGAGGAGCTGGGGTGCAGAGGGACAGTGTTGATGGAAGGCAGAGATAAGGAGTGGAGCATTGGACATGCAGGAGGCAGGAAGCCATTCATCATTGGAAGATGGGAAGTGTTTCCAGTGGCAAGGTACTGAAGGCAATTGTGATGGAAGCAATAATCAAGAATAGACTTGACCTCATGTTGGAGTTCACCATCAATGAGGTCAGGGGGTGGAAGAGAAGGTTTGAAACCATAAGAAGAAGTGGAGTGATAGGGAGAAAGAAGAGAGCCATGGAAAATGGGGTGAATACATTTCCAAGAAGAGGAAAAGGGTAAATGAAGGCAGTAAGAAGAGTTATTAATAACAGAGATAACAGAGAAGGGGCCATAATGGCATGGGGCAAGTATATGAGATGGGTGAGAAGTGGAAAGGTTAGTGGCATCTAACTTTATCACCAGATTGATATGGAGAAACAGGAGAAATGAATGGAGTGTGCATGAGTGCAGCATTGATATCATGGCATAGGGTAATTTGAGGCTGACACTGCTAGCAAGGTTGCACAGTAGACTTATTGAGGAGGAGGAAAAGGGATGATAGTATTATCAAGGACTAACTCACTATGAAGTGGATATCCCAGAAGTACTAAGCTAAAGAACAAGTACACTACTTAGTACAGTATATATAGTAAATGCCTGTGCACACAGACCATGTATGTCACTGTAGGGCAGGCATTTGAAAGTATAGAACAAGGATAGCATGATGTCATGCACAGCATTGCACAGTTGTCCTGAGAATATGTGTCATAAGTAATGAGTAACTGGCCCAATGATGAATTGTGAATGAGCCATAGATTATTGTGAGAGATCTAATTGGATGAGATAAGATCTGATATAGATCTCTCATGATGAGATAAAAGAAAATTGGTAAAATGAAAAGAAAAATAACACATCCTGACAATACCCCCATTTTATAGGTGAGACAACTTGACAAACCACTAAACTCCTGTAGAACCAAAACCTCCTACTCCTCTTGAAGTATCATCTAGTGATTCAACTTCCAGGACATCAGCAAAGGATGTGTTTTTGAGGATCAATTGAGTGATATGATCTTTTTCTTTTATCCAGAATATGTCATTTCTGTTATTGATAAGAAGAACTTTGAGAGGACCATGATAGTCTGAGTCAATTACTCCAGCTCCAATTGATATAGAGTTTTTGACAGCCAAACCACTGCAAGGAGCAATACATCCATAGCAGTGACCTGGTATAGCCAAGGAGGCTTGAGTATCAATCAACTTTTGACCATGTGATGGTATCTCTGTTTCTTCTGTGCTGTAAAGATCTAATCCTGCTGCAAATGATGACCCTCTGGTAGGAAGGGTTGCCTTGTCTGAAAGTCATTTCACAGGTAGTGAAATATTCTGGATGACTTGAATGGCAGTGGGGTGTGACAAATGGAAGTCTTTTACTAATTTGGGAACATCTTTGGTGATGATAGATGCTGGTTCCCAAGAATTAGACTCATGTAGGTAATTCTTCCATTTTATCAAATATTTGACCTTGCCATATTGTTTTCAAGTATTCAGAATTTCTTCAACTTCATATCTCTCTTCTCCTTCTTCAACTATAGGAGCTGGTGGGGCCTTTTGTTTCCTTTCAGGAATAGAGTCAGTTGTGAATGGTAGTAATTTGACCACATGAAAGACTGGATGGATTTTTAACATTTTGGGTAATGCAAGTTTGTAGCTGTTGTTGGATAAAACTTTGATGATTGCATATGGCCCAATTTGTTTATGATCCAGTTTCTTCATAGGTTGATCCAATTGGATATTGGATGTATCTAACCAGATTTTATCCCCTATTTCATATGTAGGAGTCATTCTCCTGTGTGCATCATAGTATTTCTTCATATCTTCTGACACTTTCTTCAATGCTGATTTGGTGTCATCCCTAGCTTGTTCTAGTGAAGATATGAAAACATCTACTGATTCAATATTTGATTTGACATGAGGCTCAAATCCCATCCTTGGATCTTGACCACTGTTCAATATGAATGGAGTTTGCTTGGTAGATGCATTGATTCGATTGTTGTAGCAAAACTCTGCCATAGGCAGCCAGTTCATCCAATTGCTTTGCCAATGATTAATGAAGATTTGGAGATATTGTTCTATCTCTTGATTTATTCTTTTGGTTTGTCCATCAGTTTGTGGATGGAAAGTGGTTGAAAGTGCTGTTTTTATTCCAAGGATTATGTTCAATTCCTTCATGACTCTCAAAGCAAATTGTGGGCCTCTGTCAGAGAGGACTTTCTCTGGTAATCCATGTAGTTTCCAGATGTTATCTCTGAAAATCTGCACAACTCCTTCTGCAGTTACCATAGTAGTGGTGGGCATTGCATGAATCATTTTTGAAAATTGATCCACCACTATTAGGATAGAGTTGAATCCCTGACTATCTGGCAATTGTGTGATAAGGTCAGTTGATATAATTTGCCAGGGTCAGTTTGGGATTTCATTAGGCATGAGTTCACCTTGTGGTTTCTTCATGATAGCTTTTGTCCTTTGACAGAGTTCACATCCTTTTATGTATCCTCCAATGTATGCTGCCATTCCTTTCCACCAAAACATTCTTCCAACTAATTCCAATGTTCTCCATTGTCCTGGATGTCCTGCAATAGGACTGTCATGACAATGTTTCACCACTTCTGCTCTGCAACTTTCAGGAACAAAGATTTTTCCTTTATATGTAAGGAGTCCTTGTTTGTTTTCCCCATGTCCTGCAATTATTGCCATCTTTGCTTCATCTGCTGGCAATTCTCTCCATTGTTGTATCTCTCCTTCATTCTTCTGCACTTCTAAGATCTTTTTTAGTAGTGGTGGGTTTCTGAATATTGCATTGATTGATTGTTTGAAAAATTCTGGTTTCAGCAATATGATATTGTCATCATCACAATCCACCCCCTCTTTATGATCTGAATGTCTTGAGAGGTGATCAGGCTTGTCAGATGATTTACCTGGGTGATGGGTAAGGTTGAAATCAAATCTAGAAAGAAAGAGAGACCATCATGCCTGGTGACAGTTCAATTTCTGGGCACTCATAAAGTACTCTAGATTCTTGTGGTCAGTAAGGATTTCAACCATATTTTGTGCACCTTCAAGGTAGTGCTGCCATTGTTCCAGTGCTCTGATTATTGCCAACATCTCTCTGTCATAGATGTCATAGTTGCATTCTGCTGGTGATAAACTTTTGCTGATATAGGCCACTGGATGCCATTTATCATCATCACATTTTTGGGATAGAACAGCTCCAGTTGCATAACCAGAACTATCTGCTTCTATGAGGTATGGTTGGTCTGCTTCAAGAAAGACCAAAATGGGTTTGGAGCACATGGCTGATTTGAGTGATTTGAATGCATGTATTTGCTCGTTGTCCCATTTCCATTTGGCATCTTTTTGTAATAAATTGTTCAGAGGTTTGACTATCTCTGAAAATCCTCTGATAAATCATCTGTAGAAGTTGACAAATCCCAAAAATGATCTGGTCTTGGTGATGGTGGTAGGAGTGGGCCATTCTGCAACACCTTGTACTTTGACAGGATCCATCAGGATCTTATCAATGGAGATCTTGAGTCCAAGATAGTCTATTTCCTCTTTCTCGAAATCACATTTTTCTGGCTTTAGGTACAGTTTGTTATCTTGAAGTATTTGTAATACTTCAGTGACAATTTGATGATGTTCTTCAAGTGTTTTGGTGAAGATGAGAATATTGTCCATATAAACAACTACTTTGCCATTTGCAATGAGGACATGGAAGAGATGATTCATCATCATTTGACAGGTGGTGGGACTATTTGTCAGACCAAAGAACATGACTAGTGGTTTGAATAGTCCTTTGTTGATTATGAAGGCCACCGTCCATTCATCTCCTTGGATTTGTACATTGTTATAGCCCCATTGAACATCTAATTTGGTGAAAAACTTTGCCCCTTTGAGTTTATCAATCAATTCAGAAATGAGTGGTAGAGGATATGCATTTTTGATCATAATTTCATTAAGGTGGCAATGATATTGTACTGGATGTAATTCTCCTGATTTCTTTTTGATGAAGAAAAATGGTGATGCCATTGGGGATTTAGAAGGTCATATATGTCCAGATTTCAGATTTTCTTCTATGAATTTCTCCAATTCTGCTTGTTCAATGAGGGATAGGTTGTAGATCTTTCCTGTGTGCATTTTAGAGTTTGGCTTCAACTCTATAGCATGGTCCCAGATATGTTTGGGAAGTAGTTCATCAAATGATTCTTTTTCAAACATGGTTCTGAAATGGTGATATGTGAGGGGAACCATGTCTTTGAAAGATCATTTGATCTTCTTCTCTGCTTCAATTGCAAGATCTTGACTGATGTTGTTGATTGCTGCTTCTCTTTCTTCTTTGCCAATCTAATTCTGGATTATGGATTTCGAGCCATGTTTCTCCAAGAATTAGTTTAGTTTTTCCTAGACCAGTGACACAGAACACAATTCTTTTGGTATGGTCATAAGTTTTCGGGATTAGGTCTACAGTTTCTCTAATAGACCCATTCTCATTTCTCATTCCATCAACATTGTAAACTGGGATGGCAATAGGTAATTATTTTGTGTTTAAGTTGTTTTGTTTTACAAATTGTTTGTCAATGTAGCATGTTGTAGCACCTGAATCTAGTAGAGCATCTACAGTGACTGTTGCTCCAGTGTCCACTGTTTTTGATTTCTACTTTGATCATGGGTAACTCCATCTTTATTCCCATGATCTCATGCTTTTCTTCTTTGTGAGAGGGCATACTCTCAGATACCTCTTTCTCTTTCTTTTCCTGATGAGTTGGAACAATAATGCATTCATCAATGATTGGATTGCATATGTTGGTGTGATCAACAGCACCATCATGAGGAAACAGAACAGAGAAACTATTGGAGGACAATGCAGCAGTATCTACTGATTGTCCTTGGCAAAACCCTGCCTATCTACAGGCAATCCTCTTTTCTCCCACTCATTGTTCATGAGTTTCTGGAAGTCCTCTGTTGACATCTGCCTGATGTCCTCATGTATCTCTCTGATACTCTTCTTCCCCTTCTGCAGGCATTCACATGATATGTGTCCTTCCTGTTGGCAATTGTAGCATATGATTGCTTTTCTACACTGCACCCTATCAACATCCATGGGTACCATGGCATTGGTAGCTCTTTGTACTGGCATGTTACTTTGGACATTCCATCCTGCTTGGGGATGTGTATAGTTGTTTCTGGGGGTCCAAGCAGGGGTGCCTCTGTTTTGCATGAGTTGTTTGAACTCACACATGTGTCTATCCACAGTTTGAGTGACTTGTTGCCATTCCAGGTAAGTGACAGGAGGAGGATTGATGTTATAGATCCTTTGCAGGAGTTCATTGTTTAATCCTCTGCAGTAGCAATCAATGAGAGCTTGGTCATCATATCTTGTTTTTGCTGCAATGAGGAGAAAATCTGTTGTGTATTCCTCTGCTGTCTTCCCTATCTGTTGCATTTTGTGGAGTTCTTGTTGTGCAGTGTGGGCTTCATCTGGGTCTCCAAATTGGGCATGTAGTTTGTCATCAAATTCTACCCACTTTTGCAAGGGCATAGTGTGAGGCCAACACTATGTCAAAGCCAAACAACTAAAGAAAGAGCTAAAACAACAAAAGGATGATCACACTTTGACTAGTGGATATCCCAGATATATAATCAGTAACAGTAAGACAAGAGAGAGCTAGAAGACTACTGTACCTAGCAGATATCCAAGATGATCAGAACTGGGGAATAAACTGCTAGGAGTCTTATGTATATATAGTACCCTAGAGTGTGCACAGACCATGCAGTATAGTATAGGGCCAGAGAATGAGAAAGTACAGTAATGATGTCATATCTAATAATAGAGGGGACATGTAAGTGCTGACTGATGTTCTGCAGTAACTGTGGGAGTGATTGGTGATACTCTGCAGCAGGTGTGAGAAGGATTGGTGAGCATCCACAGTAAGAGTGAGAAAATGAATCATAGCTAAAGATAGAACAGGCTGATTGGAGATCAGATGACATATGCATCATCAACCAATAAAGATGAACAAATAGAATGTATGACCATGAGAATTGCTTTGATAGATCAGGAGTGATTATAAGATCTATAGTAGTAGAAAGGTAAGAAAATGAAGAGAAAAACAGAGAAAATAGTAGTGGCCTGACACATAGGGTGCAGTGGATTGAGGGGGTTAGCCTCATGTAGTCACTGCTTAGCAACTTGTAAGTTCCTCCATGCTTCTGCACTTCCTCCTATCATATAGGATAGGGCATATGTGATGCAGTCACTGTTGACCCACATTTTGTTTGTGGCAAATACTAGGAATAACTCCTGTATGAAAGAGTCAAGTTTGTCACACTTCCCCAAGAATGGAGTAGGCACAGAAACTTTTACACTGTGTTGTGCAAACACATGGGCCCCAAGACCTGCAGATTGGCCAGATGTAGTGGCTGGTGTAGGGTGTGGGATTGGCTGGGCACTCATCATTGCTGTGATACTGGCCAATGAGCTGGTTATGCATGCCAATGCAGTTCCCATCTCCAAGAATTGGGCATTCTGGTTTTGCATGTTTGTATGTTGTGTCTCCATTGCTACCTTTATCATCTCCACTGTATCCTCCAGATCTGTTATGTGTAGGCTGGAGGTTTCCATTGCTCTTCTTTCCCTTTCATTTTCCCCTGATGAGTCTTCAATTATTGGAGCAGGTTCCCTCATTTCCCAATTGCTGGGTCCTGGGTTCATCATTGCTCATTTCAGAATATGAATACTTGGGGGATTGAATTATAATACAGGCTGGTTCACTTGTAACACTGCAGAAAGAAATGCCAAGGGAATTCATCATGATGGGTGGCATAGTATGGATTGTGGAGTTCAAAAAGAACCAGATTGCTTGTTGTCAGCAGTAATTGAATGTGTTGCCATAGTATTGTTGGAGGGAGGCAGAGGTGTTTGGGCATGTGGGACATGCAAGAGGAGTGACAAGTTTGGTGTAGGATTTGCCAGAATGAGTCCTCTTTTCTGAGTGAAGTATTCTCAGAATGGTGAAAGATAAAATTGCACCAAGTGAAAACTCTTTACACCTTTTTCAAGGGTGTAAGCCTTTCAAATGAAAAGTGGAAGATGGTGATATGGTAATGTGCAATGTGCTACTCATATAATATGAAATAATTCTCTGATATAGTAAAATTTATCATATCCCTGGTCTGAATGGTTGTCAGGGGTTTTTTTTGGTGCTCCACTAAGTGGTAAGACACCCTTACACTACTTGCTGAGGCAATGTAAGGCCCAACAGTGTAGCTGACTATGAAAAATTTGAAACCATAAAAACAAAATACTACATCTTCTTAGATGAGTAGGGTGGGGAGTGATGGTTGAAACAAGAGGGTCAAGAGAGGATAGTGTGGGGTCACTAAAGAGCTTAGTACTATTGTGAGGCCAATGCTGCTAGTGAGGTCACACAGTAGACTTATTGAGGAGGAGGAAAAGGGATGATAGTATTATCAAGGACTAACTCACTATGAAGCAGATATCCCAGAAGTACTTGTTGACAATGGTATATGTATACTAGACAGCTATTTCTCTTTTCATCTTCAAGCACTATACATGACTACACATTACTATAACTAGTTAGTAGTGGTACAAACAACAACAAGCACTCTTCTTGTTCTCCTCTGCACATGGCCTGTTGTCAACAGGTCATGGGCCCTGCCCAAGTCATCTGTGATACTCCACTACTCTTACTTGTACTCAGGATAAAAACCCTTTCTCAATCACCTCTTGTCATATCCATCCTCCAACTTGTTCACTTATCACTCTTTCATTGGCAACTGACTTCAATATTGTCCTTAAGTCTACCCTTATCATCATCTTCATAGAAATATGGAACACTACCTCCCAGTCCACCTCTATCTCCCATCGAGCACAACATGACACATCTGGAATCCATGTAATGTCCTCTGGTTCATCCTCCACTTCAAGCACTTGCTATTATGCTGGAAGGTCTAGCCATTGGATGCTTGACTCAGGATGTACAGACCATATCACACCACACAACAATGATCTTTCTAACCATATTACCACCTCCTTATGCAACATCACAGTCAGCAATGGTTCCACCATACCTTGCCTAGGTAAAGGATCATGCATACACAGTCATACACTGCCTGATGGCACCTCCATCTCACTCTCCCTTTCTGACATCTCTCACATTCCTGACACCTCAGGACAGTTTCTGTCTGTTAGCAAACTTTATCAACTTGGTTTCCAAATCACCTACAAGACTGGGTCCTGTACCATCTCCAAAGACAGACATACTTTCAGTGTTGGTTATCTTCATGATGGCACATACTGGATTGACCTCTTACCCACCACATTTGTCAATGCACTCACCACTCCTTCTGTCTGTCTCTGGCATGAATGGTTAGGCCACCTGTCAGAAGCCATCATCAGTCACATTCATCCCACACAACTCACTGGTTTTACTGCTCCCTCTGTCTCCTCTCCCTCCTCACCATGCTCTGGTTGCCTCCAAGGAAAGCTACCCCACTCTCCTTTCTGGTTATCTCATATGCATGCCACTGAAGCACTTGGCCTTGTCTGTCAGGCCGCTATTATTTTCCCCATTTTTCTCTTTATTTTATTATGCCTCTATTGTCATAGATCTTACAATTGCTCCTGATATATCGAAGTGATTCCCACAGTCATGCATTCCTTCTCTTTGTCTTTATTGACCAATGACACGTATGTCGTCCGATCTCCGATCGGCCCATTCTATCTTTAGCTATACTTTGTTTTCCCACACTTACTGCACATGCTCACCAATCCTTCTCACACCTGCTGCAGAGTATCACCAATCACTCTCACAGTTACTGCAGAGCCTCAGTCAGCACTTATGTGTCCCCTCTATTATTAGATATGATGTCATTACTTTACTTTCTCATTCTCTGGCCCTATACTGTACAGCACGGTCTGTGCACTCCTTTGAGTAGTATATATAGCATAGTCCACTTAGCGTTTTATCCCCAGTTCTGATCATCTGGGATATCCACTATGTGCAGTACCTTCTAGTTCTTTCCTTGTCTTTCTTAGCTGATTATATATCTGGGATATCCACTAGTCTAAGCGTGATTGTCCTATTTGTTGTTTTAGCTCTTTCCTCAGTTGTTTGGCTTCAACATAGCATCGGCCTCACATTGTCCATTCAGACTTGGTCAGGCCTGTCAGCACCATGTCCATTGGTTCTGGTAACATCTACTTCACCAGCTTTCTTGACAATTGCACAGGATTTGGCATGGTCTATCCTATCAAACACAAGGATCAGCTGTCTCTTGTCCTGGAGCACTACCTTGCTCAAGTACACAACCTCTTTGGCCAATGGCCCAACTGCCTTTGTTCTGACTGAGGAGGCAAATATATCAACACTAAGGTTGATGGCATCCTTCTGGAGAAGGGGATAGCACATCACTGTGCAGTGCATTACTCCCTGCAGCAAAATGGCCATGCTGAATGTTGGAATTGAATGATCCTCAACTGCACCCTGTTGCTCCTGCACCATGCATGCCTTTCTCCAGGCTTTTGGGAGTTTGCCATGCACACTGCCATTCACACTTACAACATGTCACCTACCCACCACCTTGGCTGGCAGACTCTGTCTTCATGCTGGAACCCTTCAGGTTCCCCCCTGGATGTTTCTCACCTCCAAGTCTTTGGCTGTTGTGCCTGGGTTAAAATACCTGATCACCTCTGCCCTAAGCTCATGGCCAGATCATATCCCCTTACCTTTGTTGGGTATGAGTCCAGGACCAAGGGATGGGTCTTCTGGGACAGGGCCATGCATTGCTCCATCATCAGCCATGATGCCATCTTCAAAGAAAGTGTCTTCCTGGCTGTCAAGTTGTCCCTGGCACCCACCATCCTTGATGTGTTCCTGCCTATTCCACCAGTCACCCCCTCCTCAGACTCTGACTCCAACAACACCAACAATGATACTGATGACAATACCAACAACAATGCCAATGACGACACCAACAACAACACCGACAATGCCAATGACAGTGGTGGCAATGCTGATCATTCAGGCATTTCTGCACCTGCTGCACCCTTGGCCCTTGGGGCATTGCCCCTCACACCTGGTCCTCCTGGTGTGTCCCCTGCCATCACTGGTGCACCTTCTCTCGCCACTGGTGCACCTCCTATCGCCACTGGCACACCTTCTCTTGCTGCTGGCACACCTCCCATTGCAGTTGATGCACCTCCTGTCACAACTGGCATACCTCCTGCAGTCAGCCTTCTGCCACCTGATGTGCCTGCTCCCATCACTCCTCCCCATGCTGCTGCACCTGCTGCAGTACCTCCTTGTGTTTGTGCATGTCACACTGCACATGTGGATGACAAACAACTGCCAACTCAGCCCTGCTGGCATGGTCACACTTCACCTGTATATCAGCCTCATTTCATCTTCATTGACAAGGATTCACCTGCACTCCATCACTCCCAGTGCATTGGGCATTGGCCTGCTCACTTTGGTGACAGTTCATATGGTCTGCACAGTTTTGTCAATATCCTTGGTGAGGGGGGGTCAGATAATGACAATGGGGATGTCTTTGCCACACCTCAGAGTGGCCCTTCAATCTCTGCCATACTCTCCCACATGGTCTCCCACAATCATCTCACCCTCAAGCAAGCTTTGTTGAGCCCTGAAGCAGAGTTCTGGCACTCCACATGTGAGGAAGAACTCCAGTTCCTTCACAATCTACACACCTGGGACCTTGTTAATCTTCCTCCTGGGCACAATCTAGTGGGAAATAAATGGGTATTCAAGCACAAATCAGATGGTCAATACAAAGCCCACCTAGTCATAAAAGGGTATACCCAAGTACATGGTATTGACTATACTCAAACATTCTCCCCAGTTGCACACTTTGAATCACTCTGAACACTGCTCACCATCACTACCCTCAAAGATTGGGAAGTCCACTCCATGGACATCAAATCTGCCTTCCTTAATGGTGATTTAGATGAAGAAATATATATGGAACAACCCCTTGAGTTTGTCACCCCAGGAACTGAAGGCAAGGTGTGCTGCCTTTCAATAGCTTTGTATGGGTTGAAGCAAGCACCCCAACAATGGCACCACAAGATGCACAGTTCACTCCTAGGGCTCTCTTTTACCTGCACATATTCTGACTCTGGCATCTACATCTCCACCTCCTCCTCCAAACCCTTAATCATTGTCCTCTATGTCAACAATATCATCATCCTTGGAGGGTCTCTTGAAGAAGTTGAGCAGTGCAAGGCAACCCTTCAGTCTATATTTCAGATGACTGACCTAGGAGAGATCAAGTCATACCTTGGATTGCATGTCACTCAGGATTGGTCAAAGTGCACACTAACAATAGACCAAAAGGCATACATTGGGGATCTCCTGGAGCACTTCCAGTTTGAGGACTGCAACCCCACCACAACTCCTTTACCTCCTGGTGTGACACTCACTAAAGTTGATCCCTCATATACTGCTCCCCCATCACTCAAAGCCAATTATCAGCAACTCATAGGTTCACTCCTGTATGCTGCCATTGTATCTTGACCTGACATTTCCTTCACTGTCATGAGGCTGTCACAGTTCCTGACTAACCCCTCTCCTCTCCATGTATCCTCTGCCAAACATGTCCTACACTACCTCAAAGGAACAATGAACTTTGGATTGTGGTATGGAGGAGAGGAAGGAACAGGTGTTGTAGGGTACTCTGATTCTGATTGGGTGGCTGACAGAGACAATCATAAGTCCATCGGTTCACATGTCTTCCTGCTTGCTGGTGGTGCCATAGCTTAGTCCTCACAAAAACAGCACACTGTATCCCTCTCATCAACTGAAGTGGAATATATGTCCCTATCTCAAGCAGCAGCTCAAGGAATGTGGTTGCAGTCTCTATTCAAAGAGATTGGTTTTGGTTTCACCTTTCCTCTTTTGCTTTATGGAGATAACAAGGGTTCCATTGACATTGCAACTAATCCTGTGATCACTCAAGGTACTAAGCACATAGACATACACCACCACTACATATGGGAGTGCCTCTCCTCTCACTCCATTACTGTTCACCATCTACCCTCTTCCCTTATCACTGCAGATATTCTCACCAAACCACTATCTCTTCCTCTCTTTTCTTCTCATTGATCTGGTCTTGGATGTTAACGTGCAATGTTCAGCACAGCAGTTCACCTGAGGCCAGGGCACTCCACTCAAGGAGGCTAGAGGGAGTTGATGCAAGCGCATGGGTACAGACTGGTCAGCAGCCCAAGCAGAAGTAAGAGGACCAGCATGGTTGCAAAGTAAGAGTAATAAAGAATGATGAGCGCATCCATGACTGGGAGGGAGAAGGTACTCAACTGGGCAATCAATGTCCCTATAGATGCCTTTTAAGTACAGGCAGAGTGGCACACAGACCAGGCTTATGTAAAGAAAGTGTGGGGCATGGGTGCTGGGGTGAAGAGCAAAAACCCCATGCTAACATTGGACTTGTAGAGCATGTCTAGCATGGGGGGGTGTTGACAATGGTATATGTATACTAGACAGCTATTTCTCTTTTCATCTTCAAGCACTATACATGACTACACATTACTATAACTAGTTAGTAGTGGTACAAACAACAACAAGCACTCTTCTTGTTCTCCTCCACACATGGCCTGTCATCAACAGTACTAAGCTAAAGAACAAGTACACTACTTAGTACAGTATATATAGTAAATGCCTGTGCACACAGACCACATATGTCACTGTAGGGCAGGCATTTGAAAGCATAGAACAAGGATAGCATGATGTCATGCACAGCATGCATGAGAATGATCTGTAAGTAATGTGCAGCATTGCAAAGTTGTCCTGAGAATATGTGTCATAAGTAACGAGTAACTGGCCTGATGACAAATCGTGAATGAGTCATAGATTATTGTGAGAGATCTAATCAGATGAGATAAGATCTGATATATATCTCAAGTCATCAGATAAAAGAAAATTGGTAAAATGAAAAGAAAAATAACATGTCCTGACAGGTAAGTAAGGCAGTGATATGATTGGAAACAGAGGGAATAGGGACAGGGGAAGGGATGGAAGGGCCAGCAGAAGGATGATATCCCATGAGGGAGAAGAACAGGGTCTGTAATGTATGAGAGTGACAGTGGGAGTTATGAGCAAATTCAGCAATTGGGAGATAAGAGGACCAGTCATCCTGGTGTGTGTTACAGAAGGTGCAAAGGTATTGTTCCAATTCTTGGTTATATCATTCCATTTTCCCATCAATTTGAGGGTGGTAAGCAGTGGATAAGCTCTGGGAGACATGAAGGGCATGAGTGAGGGCACAGGTAGATTTAGAAGTGAACTGTGGTCCACAATCAGAAATGATTTTCTTTGGCAGGCCAAACCATTTCCATACATGTTCTGCATATAGGATAGCAGTTTGTTCCACAGTCATAGAACTGGAACAAGGGGCTAAAACCATGGCTTTAGTAACATCATGATCAACAAACATGGCAATAGCATCATATCCATTTGAAATGGGTAATGCAACAATAAAATCCATGGTAACTGTAGAAAAGAGGTGAGCATTTGGAATTGGATTGTTTGTTTGTGGCAGAGTGTGGGGTCTATGGGTCAGGTTTTTTGTTGATTGGCAAGTAGAACATCCTGTAATGTAATCAAAAACAAATTTGCACATCCCAGGCCACCAGAACAATCATTGAATGAGGTCATAAGTTTGGAAACATCCTGGGTGGCCTGCAGATGGGAGATCATGGAGACATTGCAAAAGGGATTGCTTGAGAGATAAGTCAGGGGGAATATAGAGACAGGAAGAATAGAAAATTAGTCCATTAGAAATTTCCCAATGTTGTCAAAGATTCTTCTGATGGGGGGGCTAGTTTTTGGTGCTTGGAGGGTTTGGATAATGAGGGATACTTTGTTATCTAAACTTTGTGCTTGATGGATTTGTGATATCAGTGTTTCATCATTAAACAGAATAGTCATGGCCTTTGCAAAAACAGTGGAAGGGAGTAACATGTGATCTGTGTTATCTTGTTCTCCCTTATCATGATCAGGTTGTCTAGATAAAGGTTGGACTTCCCCATTTGGGTTCCTGTGACATGAGTGATGATGAAATGGAAGCATGTTAGAAACAAGGCCCAACAAGCCTGTCATCTGGAGAGTTTATGAGTGTCTTTGAAGATTTCTAGATTTTTATGATCAGAAAGAATTTCAATTACATGGGGTGACCCTTCTAGGAAGTGATACCATTCTTCCAGCACTCTAATTATTGAGAGCAATTCTCAATCATAGATGTCATAATTCCATTCTGCTTCATTGAATGATTTTGAAAGGAACACAATTGGATGCCATTGTTGATCATCCCCCTTCTGGGATAGTACAGCTCCATGAGCAAACTGTGATGTGTCACATTCTAATCTAAAGGGCTGGGTAATATCAGGTTGGGTCAAAACTGGTGCAGAAGTAAAACATTGTTTAAGCTTTGCAAATGCATCTTGTTCCAATGTATTCCAATGCCAAGGGATGTCCTTTTTGGTCAAATCATTTAGTGGTCAGGCTATATGAGATAAGTGACAAATGAAATGGCAATAGAAACTTCCAAATCCTAGGAAACCTCAAACTTCCTTGAGATTGCATGGAATCAGCCATTCTGCAATACCTTGCAATTTGATTGGGTCCATCATGACCATATTAGCCTTGATATGTACACCTAAATATTCTACTTCTTCTTTGTGAAATTCACATTTAGAAAGCTTTATGAATAGACAATGTTTTCATAATCTTGTCAAGACTTCTGTTACTAGTTGGCAATGTTCCTCTAGGTCAAGAGTGGCAATCAGGATATCATCAATATAAATAAATACTTGACTGGTTTCAATAAGATCAGCAAAATTGTCATTCATCATGTTCTGAAACATAGCTGGTGAGTTTGTAAGCCCAAAAAACATCACCAAGGGTTAAAACAATCCTCAATTGGTTTTGAAAGCAGCTTTCCATTCATCACCTTCCTTGATTCTTACATTATTATAACCCCAATGTACATCAAACTTGGTGAAGTATTTGGCATGTCATAGCTTATCTATGATATCAGAGATCAATGGTAAGGGGTATTGGTTGTGAACTGTGATTGCATTGAGATGGCAATAATCTTGTACTGGCCATAGTTTTCCATCTTTTTTCTTGACAAAAAAAGAAAGGTGATGCAAATGGTGATTGGGAGGGACAGATATATCCTCATTGTGTCATGTCATCTAGAAATTCATCTAGATGTTTCTGTTCAACAGGATTAAGGGGATATACTTTGCAATTTTGTTCTGTGGGGGCATGAGGGAGAAGATCAATAGTATAGTCCCATTTACTTCTGGTAGGAAGGGATTTGGACATGTCTTCTTCAAATATATCTTGAAATCTGGCATATTCAGGTGGTAGTTGACTATCAAGATTTTGTTGATTTGTTTGGTTGGTGGCAGCTAGATCTGTTGATTGGGAAGTGTGTTTGTGTCAGGATGCATTCATTTTTCTTTTCATTTTACAATTTTCTTTTACAGTTATCACTCAAGATCTACAAGAGATATCTTATCAGATAATTGATAGATCTTATCGCAATTATGCATGACTCATTTATCATTCATCATCAGCCCACTTACTATATTGATATGACACATATTCTCACAGTCACTTACAGAGCTTCCCACAGATGCTGTGCATCCTTACTGATGCTGTGCAAGTTGCTTATTGATCATTCACAGGAATGCTGCACATTCCTTTATGATATGCCTGCCCTATAGTACATACATGGTCTGTGCACAGGTTTCCTTTAGTATATATATTCAGCTGTATTGTAGTTACTCTTCAGCTGAATACATCTGGGATATCCATTTGCTAAGCGTGATCTCATCCCTCTTGTTAGCCCTTTCCCTCTTCTCTTACATTGCGTGACCTTGCTGGCAAACGTCGGCCTCACAGTTTGATGTATTCATGGGGAAAAGAAATTGTATTTCTTTTCCAATTGATTGTGGGATTATTTTTTTTCAACCATGAATGTCCTAAAAGCATTTGGTCCATACTGATGCCAGCAATAAATGCTTTTAGTAGTTCAGTATGTTTTCCAATTTTGAGAATACATTTGATATATTGATGAATCATACCAAATTTGTTGCTTGAATTATCAGCATTTCACATAATAATTGGCTTTGAAAGCATGTAAACCAGTAATTTGGCATTTTTGATGGTTTTCTTGTTAATGATATTGGAAGTTGCTCCACTATCAATTAGTGCTGGGATTTGAACACTGTGATTTCCTGTTTGAAGTGTAACTGGTAAATAAAGACTGTTTTCAGTAGCTTTGGCAGTTTCACTAGTATCACAGAATTTGGAGATAATGGTCTGATACCACACAGTAGATATAGCCTTCATCAAAAGTCCTCCCTAAGTGACTCAGTGCAAATGGATCACTCATTGACAGGTAACTGTGCTAGTAAACACTGGATGCACATACAGACAGATGTGGTGTCTGTGATTGGTTCATTGGTGTCTGACAGGACTTCTTCAATTTGAACAGAGGGCACACATGTGGTCTTATGTATGTAGGTGGGAAGCTCTGAGACACTAGGTATCACTTCTTCATCAATGTGCCAAGTGCACAGTCCCTTCCAAGCAGGGCACAACAGTGCAGGTGATGCAGTTTGTGCTGCCTTGTTAGGGCAGTTGCATGCCATGTGACCAGGTTTTCAGCAAGCATAACAGCTGCTGGAGTCAAGAAGGTGTTTCTGCTCATTGGCTGTGAGTTTCATGATGCATGGCATGGTTACATGATCGATGTCCATTGCATCAGGGTCTCAGGTGGTGTGGGGTCCAGTGAAGGCAGCTATGGAAGTGGCAGAGTACATATGCTGCATACATATCTGTGCATCGAATTGTGACGCCATTTTGGCCCACTTGTCAAAAGTCATCAGCATGTTGGCCATCATGTAAACATGGTCTGAAATATTGTTATTGAGCCCTAGTTGATAGAATGCACATAGTGCAGTGTTGTCCTTGATCTCAGCATTGGCCACTAAGATCCAAAATCACACAGTGTAAGTGTCAGCTGAGAAAGTCTTCTGTTTGAATTGCTGTAATTCCACTATTGTGCATACCTTGTGCTGGGCATCTTTGAATGCTAGGTTGAGTTCTTTGATGAATTCAGCAAATGTGGGGCATCTGGGACAGTAAGTGTCTTCAATATACCAATTGTGCCAGGCAAGTGCAGTCCCCTTTTGCATGAATGACAGAATACACATAATTTGCTTACACTCATCCATAAGATCTATTCCATTGATATAAAGGGTGCACAAGTTGATGAAGGCACAGTATTTGGTTTTATCACTATTGTAGATCTCCAGCTTTGCTGGTTTGAAGGAAGACTTTGTAGTGGACATTATAACTGGGGTGATTGGGGGTATGGCATGAACATGTGGGGTAAATGGAGCAACTGGAGGGATTGTTGACATGGTATTTTGCTCTTTGCCTAAGCACCTGTGCCCCACACTCTATTACTTAAGCATGGTCTGTGCACTGCATCTTTATGTATTAGGCATCTGATTAGGGACACTGATCTCTAGTCAAGTTCTACATCTTCTCCCTCCCATTGCTTGCTACTTACATTCACTCTTACTATATTCTGCGCAATGCATGGGTTGTAACCTTTCTTTCTGGGCTTTTGCCCCACATGTTTGCACCCTCTCCCTCTTACCTCCTTGAATGGAGTGCCTCAGTCTCAGGTAACCACCGCACTGTTCATCACACTTCAAGAGGGATAAGTGAAATCAGGATGACTAGAGGTCCAGCAAGGTGAGTCAGCAACTTGGCTTCATGAATATCAGCACCTGGGGAATCTTGGGTAAAAATGTAGAGCTCCTTGGAAGGTGGTTCTTCATCAAGGCTGGAGGTGTCAATATAATAATTGGTGTTTACAACTCTCCACCTTTATCATCCTTGATACTCAAGGGTATGTCCTCTGAAGATAACAGTGTTACATCAGCTGGAAACCTGGACCTCCAGATGAAGGGTGATGGGAATGGGAGGAGCCACAGTGTTGGCTACACAGTGAGTAAGAGTAGCTTAGTCTAATGTTATGGACTAGTGCGGCAAAATGGCCAGCTATGAGCATACTAGATTGAATAAGAGACTAAGCTAGAGACTTTGTAAGTATGACAAGCCCTTTATATAGTATACAACCTTGAGTACTAGAAGATTCTATCAAGGTAAATATAGTACAAGACTGCAGAAAGGAATGTTCCAGGGTACTGTGCAATGGTTTGTAAGTCAAAGAACCACTGCAGTGCAGTAGCTGGTAAATTGGAAAAGAAAAATCATAACATTTACTTGGTCTCCCTGCATCCTCCCTGCATTCTCCATGCAGAGCTGTGAGCTATTGCCTGACTTCAACAGAGGGTGCCTGGATGCTATGTGCACTCCTTGTCATTGAGAATGGCAACATTGTGTTTGGTGTGGCAAGCGACAGTAATGGTAACCACAATATGACATATGCATATGGCAATGGTGCATTCATGATGCCCTCAGACTCAGTCATGATGCTAATTATTGCAGACTGAGCAGACAGCATTCCATAGAGGGTGGCATGAAGGGCCCTGTGAGGAGTGTGCTGACCAGCACTGCAATTGATCACATTGTGAGTCTAGTATTTCAAGGTACCAATGGGCGAGTCTTCTTGATTTCCCCAATATCTCATCTCACTGCTGCATAATCTCCAACAAGAGAAGACATGATGGCAGCCAACCATGATATAAACTGCCACCTCAGCAAGTGGTACTCTAACCTCAGCAGAAGAACAATCGTACTGAGTGAGTGCTGGCTTTCCCAGGCCCATAGATGCCATGCTTTGTGACACATTGTACTGTAACAAGATGTGATGTGCTCTAGTATGAGCACTGTGAGCATTGGCAAGGTTTACCATTTGTGGAGAATCTGACTGCATTCATCTATCAGAATTCCAGCACTCACCAGCTATGACAGCAGCAATTTTAAAGTCACCTGTGCTCTGTTCTGTTTTCCTTCCATTGTGTATTGAAGGAGGTTACTTGGAAAGAGCACACCAACTGTAAAAAGAAGAGAATAATATTCTACAGGAAGAAATAGTGAGAAAACATAAAACACAAATGCCATAGAAAGTAGGTACTTGTGAGGCCAACACTCAGCCAAAGCCAAATAATTGAGAAAAGACTAAATAAGGAAGATCACACTTAGGCTAGTGGATATCCCAGATATATTAGAATATAGTAAAGAAGAAGAGGAAAGAGTACTGTACCTAGTGGATATCCCAGATGATCAGAACTGGGGAGTAAACCACTAGGAGTCCTATGTATATATAGTACCCTAGAGCATGCATGGACCATGCAGTACAGTATAGGGCCAGAGAATGAGAAAGTAAAGTAATGACATCATATCTAATAATAGAGGGGACATGTCAGTGCTGATTGAGGCTCCACAGCAACTGTGAGAGTGATTGGTGATACTCTGCAGCAGGTGTGAGAGAGATTGGTGAGCATGCATTCACAGTAGATGTGAGAAAATGAGTCATAACTAAAGATAGAACAGGCCGATCAGAGATCGGATGACATATGCGTCATCGGCCGATAAAGACGAAGAGAAAGAGTATGTGACCGTGGGAATCGCATCAATAGATCAGGAGCGATTGTAAGATCTATGACAATATAGATGTAAGAAAATAGAGAAAAATGGAGAGAAAAATAAGGAGAATAATAGCAGCCTGACAAATACCCCCTTCTTAAGGTGAGACGTCTCGACAAGCAAAGAATGGAGATGAACATGCATGGCAAATATCTTCTTCTCCTTCCATAGATTTGAAAGGAATGCCAACAAAGAGTGATGGAGAAAGAGGGATGATGGAAGAAGATTTGGGTAATTCTTTCAAATCTTCATATGATTTAGGAGTGATAACTCCATCATCATCTTCATCTGTGAAGTCATCTTCATCGTCAATGATACCAAAAGGTACTTCCTCATATCCTTCATCAAGGATTGGTGGTGTAACGATATTGGTTTCTTCATGAAGTTGTTGAGCATAGTGTGGTTGAGCCATCTTCTCTGGTGAATATTCCATCTGGTAAAGGGAATAAATGGCTACCGAATGTATTGCTTGAGGGTGTTCTTTATGGTACCTCTTGAGCATATCAGGAACATCTTCCATCAATACCAAAGCAGGTTCCCAAGAATTCTCCTCTGCAGGGTAGTCCTTCCATTTGACCAGATATTGAACCTTTCCACAAGAAAGACAACTATTGAGAATTTCTTCGACTTCATATTCTTCAACACCACTCTTGATGATAGGAGGAGGAGGAGGACGAATTTCTCTTTCAATGATCATGTCTTTGACATATGGACAAAGTTTGACAACATGGAAAACTGGATGAATCTTCATTGTCTTGGGAAGTTTGAGTCAATATGCATTGTTTGAAAGTACTTCAAGTACTTCATATGGTCCAAGACACTTGTGATCCAATTTCTTCATTGGTCTGCCAGTATCAATATTGGTGGCTTCAAGCCAAACTTTATCTCCAATGGCATAAATGGGAGTTTTGCCTCTATGTTCATCATAAAACTTCTTCATATCATCTGCTGCTTTCTTCAATGACACCTCTGCTTCTTCTCTGATGCATTTGAGTCCTGCTACAAACTTGTCCACTGAATTGATCTTGGTAGACATACAAGGTTCATGGCCCATTTGAGGATCTTGTCCATAATTCAGCATGAATGGTGAATATTTGGTTGCTGAATGGACGCAATTATTGTAAGCAAATTCTGCCATGGGTAACCAGCTCGCCCAATCATTTTGTTGATGGTTTATGAAGATACAGAAATATTGTTCAATTTCTTGATTTATCCGCTCTGTTTGTCCATCTGTTTGAGGATGATAAGCTGTAGACATGGCTGTTTGAATCCCCAATAAACAATTCAATTCACGCATGACTTGTGACGCAAATTGAGGTCCTCTGTCTGATAAAACTTTCTCTGGGAGACCATGATGTTTCCAAACATGATCTCTCATATGACATGCCACTCCTTCTGCTGTAATTGTTTCTGTAGTGGGAATAGCATGAATCATCTTTGTGAAATGATCCACGACCATGAGAATAGAATCATTGCCTTGGCTTTCAGGCAATTTGACAATAAGATCTGTAGAAATAATCTGCCAAGGACGTGATGGGATTTCATTAGGTGTTAGCTCTCCTTGTGGTTTGGTAGGGAAAGTCTTTGTCCTTTGGCATAAATCACATCCTTTGACATATTTCTCCACATATTTGGGAACCAGAAATGTCGTTGAACTATTTCCAAGGTTTTCTTGTAACCTGGATGTCCTACAAGTGGTGAATCATGGCAGGTCTTCATCAATTCGGCATACATTGTTTCTGGGACATAGAGTTTCCCATCGTAGAAGAGCGTCTTCTTTTCATCTTCACTCCATCATGTGAATACTGCAGTTTTCCTCAAGTCTGCATCCAACTTGTCCCAAACTTTGTAATCGTGATCTTCTTTCTGCACATCCATGATTTTCTTCAAGATAGGAGGGCTGAGAGCTGCAAGGGAAATTTTATGTTTGAAGAATTCCGGTTTGAGCAAGATGACGTTCTTGTTGTCATCTTCTACCCCCTTCTTATGATCTGAACGTCTCGAGAGGAGATCAGGGCAAACATTGGTAGAGCCTGGTTTGTGGATCATATCAATCTGGAAACAAGACAGATAAAGAGACCAACGAGCTTGATGACGATTGAGTTTCTGGGCCATCATGAAGTATTCCAAGTTCTTGTGGTCAGTGATGACTTGAACAGGGTGAATGGAACCTTCAAGATAGTGACGCCAAGCTTCCAGAGTGCGAATAACAGCCAACATCTCCTTGTTGTATATGTCGTAGTTACACTCAGCAGGTGACAAACCCTTACTGAGGTAAGCAACTGGGTGCCACTTGTTATCCTGTTGAAGCTGTGAAAGGACCACACCAGTAGCATAACCAGAACTATCTGCTTCAACTTGGAATGGATACTGCTCATCTGGAAAACCAAAACTGGTTCAGAACACACAGCATCTTGTAAACGAGTGAACACCAGTTGCTGTTCTTCATTCCAATGCCACTTGATATCCTTCTGCATAAGTTCATTCAAGGGTTTAGCGATATTGGAAAATCCAAGAATAAAATGGCGATAAAAGTTGCAGAAACCCAAAAAGGAGCAGACATCATGAAGGTTCTGTGGAATTGGCCAATCTTTGATACCCTGTACCTTGATTGGATCCATAGCAATCTTGTCAAAAGAAATCTTCAAACCAAGGAAGTCAATAGACATTTGTTCAAACTCGCATTTTTCTGGCTTGAGATAAAGTTTGTTATCTGTGAGTATTTGAAGAACTTCCTGTGTGACTTTTCGATGTTCTTCCAATGTTGCTGTAAATATCAAGATATCATCCATATAGACCACCACAACTCCTCATGAGATGAGACCATAGAACAAATGGTTCATCATCATTTGAAAGGTGGCAGGGCTGTTGCAAAGGCCAAAGAACATAACTAAAGGTTTGAACAGTCCTTTATTAGTGATGAAGGCAGCTTTCCATTCATCACCATCTTTGATCCTAACGTTGTTGTAGCCCCAACGTACATCCATCTTGGTGAAATACCATGCTCCACAAAGTCGATCTATCAATTCTGAAATAAGAGGAAGTGGATAGCTATTCTTGATCATCATGTCATTGAGCTTGCAATAATCTTGGACATGCTAAGAGTGGCCTATTGGACGGTCTTAGGGAAGGTCTATAATGGTACTCCTGGTAACCAGAGTTTGGATATTGGTTAGATGGACGTAATAGAGGTTCCGGATGACGATGAAGATCGGGATTAACGATATGGTTATGAGGATGATTCCACCAATAACAATATGAGGATCCAGGATGACGAGTGTAAGATGTCTTTTAGTGACGTTTAGTAACTTAGAGTTCTTAGATTTAGTTCTGAGAAGGCGAAGCAAGATTGTTAACGAGTTTAGGTCAAGTGCAGTTTTAGGAGAATCCCTAGATTGCGAAGTTGACAAGACTGGGGTTTAAGACCGCCAGTTTGTCAACTATTTATACAAACTAGTGATCTAACTATAGTACAGTTTGCGCAGTAAAGCGCAGTAAGTAAACAATAATGCGCAGTAATGCGCAGTAAGTACGCATCCATGTGATATAAGTGGCTCAGCCACAAGTGCGTAGTGAACCAGGTATAAATAAAGGTAAATAGAGACGAGATAACTGAGTCCTTGCTAATTGTATAGTAATAGTCCTTAGCAAGTAAATGTTATAATAAAATAAAAGAAAGATAAAGAGAAAAAGATAAGTCTAATATAGTACCTGGAGCTATGCTCACACTTAAGTATGTAGATACTTAAGTACTATAAAAGAGAAAAGAAAATGATGAGTCCTTACTAAGTAAAGTGGAGCTATGCTCACACTTGTAGTAATAATACTACACTTTACTATAGTAAGTAAGATAAAAAAAGAAAAAGAAAAAGAAAAAACAAAACTGTTACGAGGTGCCAAAGCAAGTGCCTCGTAACAGGACAGGTCAAAGATCTCCAGATTTCTTTTTGATGAAGAAGAAAGGTGATGCCATAGGAGATATTGAAGGATGAATACGACCACTTTTCAGATTTTCTTCAATGAACAATTCCAATTGTTTCTGTTCATCCAGGGAAAGGTTGTAAACTTTACCAGCCAATGGTTTTGCACCTGGTTTAAGTTCAATAGCATGATCCCAAGGACGTCTTGGAGGAAGATAGTTGAAAGCTTCTTTGTCAAATACCCATTTGAAATGATGATATGCTTTGGGTACAATATCTTCAAAATTCTTCTTCAACTTCTTCTTGTCTGCTTCGATGGCAAGTTCTTGGCTAATATTTTGAATGGATGCCTCCATTTCCTTTTGATCGACCATAACCATCAATATCTGATCCCCTTCTTCTTCAGCTGCTATTCTTTCTTCTGCTTCTTGATGGATGGTCCGACTTTGTTGTTTCATCAACTTCTTATTTGACTTCCAGACTTGTCTGTCGGCTTTGAGATGTACTTCACATCTACATGGGCATCTTGTGAAGTGTATTTTTCCCTGTAACCAGTCGATTTCAGGGTTATGGATTTTCAACCATGATTTTCCAACAAGGACGTTCTTCTTGCCCAAGTTACAGACTGCAAAAGTAGTGCATTTGGTATGACCATCGATAGTCATAATTAAGTTGATCATTTCTTCAATAGATCCTCCTTGATTGAGTGATCCATTGACATTGTAGACAGGGATGGGTTTTTCCAATTTTTTTGTGTTTAAATTGTTTTTCTTGACAAATTCTTTATTGACATATAGTCCAGTAGCACCTGAATCAAGGAGAGCATCAACTTCTAGAATTGCTCCAGTATCCACTGTTTTGATTTTGAGTTTCATTTCAGGGAAACTGGTGACATCAAATAGTGTTCTTCTGACGTATTCCTTTTTCTCAACAGGAGGAATAACCTGTTGCACTTGAGGCTTCACTTCAGACTGAGAGTAAGATGGAACAATGCATGTTAAATAAATTTGGGTACAAGCATTGAGACGATCAATGTCTATATCATCAGTCTGAAGCATAGAAAACCTATTGTAGGATGGCAAACTTGTGCTCAGTTCCCATCCAATCCAAAACCCGACTGTTGTGCTCCACTCTTTGAGCCATTCGGATCATTCAGTCTAAGACCATGTGCCTGAAACTCCTTCTGCATCTCAGCCAAGAAGTCTGTCTCATTCAGTGCATGCATCTCTTGAAGGGTCCTTGCATTCCCCCTTCGTTGTTGTTGTTGCCCCTGAGGGCACCTTGGCTCAGGACATTCTCTTGCAAAATGTCCTTCTTTGCCGCAATTGAAACATAGTCGAGGGCGTGGTCCTCTGGCTCTGTCAACATCCATAGGTTCTCCTGCAGGCACAGCTGTAGAGGTGAATTGTCAAGGGGTGAAGTTACATTGTTGTTGCCCCCGTTGTCTTCCATATTGCTGCTGTTGCGCTTGTCTTCGTCCCCAAGTCAACTCAAAGTTCTGCATATCCTGATATGCATATGCCCTGATTCTTGCTCTTCTGATCCATCTGTCTAAATCACCAGGGATAGGCATCTCGACATAACAGGACTGGAGAAGAGGATGATTCATCCCCTTTTTGAACAATGTGCATAGCACTCCATCATTATATCCAGACACTGTTTTGTACAAGAGGAATTCAGTGATGTATTCCTCTATATGACGATTTCCCTGTGAAATAGTTGTCAATTTCTGTTGTGCTGTTTGTTCTTCGTTATGATCTCCAAAGGTGATCTTCATCATTGTCAACAGTTCATCAAAATTCTTGAATGGTTCATCATGTCTGAGAGGTTCGACTCTGTGAGCCTCCATTTCTCGTAAAACCCCTTTCTTCCATTCTTCTGCATATCCTCCTTTGATATAAGACAGTATGATGGTTACCTTGTCTTCGTCTTTGTATTCTGGATGTGCTCAAAGGACAAGGTAAATTTGATCCAAAAATGATTGGAATTTCTTTTTGTCGCCATCAAAAGGAGTTGGTTCTGCGACACGAACCTTGGGAAGGTGGACCCAGGGTGAGGGGCCTATTCCTGGACCAGAAGAGTGACCTCCTTCTCCTGATGCTAGGCGTGTCATCAGATCCATCATTGCTTGTTGCTGCACTAGCAACTTCTGCTGATCCTGTATTATCTTCATCATCTCCCCAAAACTCAGGGGTTCGTGTTCTTGATCCATAGGAGCAGATGGAACAGACAGAGGTACTAGAGTTGCTGCTAAGGCTGTACCAAGACTGTCGATTTTGGATTCTAAGCGCTGTGACGTCAACGGTTCTTGATCTCCTAAGTTCATGAATCAATTCCTTGAGTGAGATTCTGATTGAGATTCTGGCTCCTCGCTGTCCTCCCTGTGTGCTGGTGGAGATGGCTGTCTCCTGCTCCACATGTTCCACTGGTTGTCTTGAGACAGATTGACTGATGATTTGTCTAATGATTTCTATGAGTGTTCCTGTACTTCTGTAGTTGAGCAATGTCAAATCAATGGCACGCTCAGTCATACAACAGAAGTACTATATTTCTTCAATAAAATGTGTGGATGATAAGACAGACAAACAAGAACACAATGAAGATTTTTAAGAACAATATGTCTACGCTGATATGTAGACATTTGAGGACCCCCTGCAATGTAAGAAGCAAGTCATGATGAGGATTGATATGGAATGCATGATCTGGGTTGGCTCCTAGTTCTAGGAGTACTGGAGGAGGGACGAGGGAGGGGTCGTTATAGTATTGGTAAAGCAAGGATCTAAAAAGGAGAGGAGGGTACTTAATATGGTACTGTCTGTCCTGATTTCTCCAATGCTCTGATCTTGGATCTGGGAAAATCCAAAAGGGGAACTGTTCATAATTTGTCACTGGTTTGTTGCGATGTTGAATAATGATGCGCACATGCCAAGCTAAGAGGTGACAACGAAGATGAAGATGTGTGGTAGAGGGATGAGTGGTGGGAAGGAGGGAGTAAAAATTTACATTTAATCCTTTGTCAAGGAGTTGCTCTGTTCTAGAGCGAGTGTGGGGGGGACAAAGGCGGTGTGTAGAAGGGGTGGGTGGTCCCAGAGCTGTCAGACGACTCACTGAATTCCCAGGTATCTGGGTATTGTATGTTGTCCTCCCAGAACATCCATGATTGCATATCGATCACTTGACTCCAAGTGTCCACCACATGTGTGCTGTGGAGGATGTCGCTGGGCATGAGGTGGAGGTGTAAGGGGTGAACACTAAAGCAGCCGACAACAATTTGAAGAGTGGCGGATGGTGAGCAGGTGTCAGGATGCATTTATTTTTCTTTTAATTATATGATTTCT
>QLPN01022429.1:411-11244 GCA_003314395.1 Albatrellus ellisii
GGATCATTTTTGAAAATCAATCCACCACTACTAAGATAGAGTCATATCCTTGAGACTGTCTGGAAATTGTGTGATAAGGTCAGTTGATATGATTTGCCAGGGTTGGTCTGGGATTTCATTAGGTGTGAGTTCACCTTGCAGCTTCTTTGTGATAACTTTTGTTCTTTGGCAGAGTTCACATCCTTTTACATATCTTCCAATGTATGCTGCCATGCCCTTCCACCAGAAGGTCCTTCCTACCAACTCCAATGTTCTCCATTGTCCTGGATGTCCTGCTATTGGACTGTCATGACAATGTTTCACCACTTCTGCTCTGCAACTATTGGTGATGAAGATTTTTCCTTTGTATGTAAGGAGTCCCTGTTTGTTTTCCCCATGTCCTGCAATGATTGCTGTCTTTGCTTCATCTGCTGGCAATTATCTCCATTGTTGTATCTCTCCTTCATTCTTTTGTGCTTCAAGATCTTTTTGTTTGCGAATACTGCATTGATTGATTGTTTGAAAAATTCTGGTTTCAGCAGTATGATGTTGTCATTATCACAGTCCACCCCCTCTTTATGATCTGAATGTCTTGAGAGGTTATCAGGCTTGTCAGATGATTTACCTGGGTGATGGGTAAGGTTGAAACTGAATCTAGAAAGAAAGAGAGACCATTGTGCCTGGTGATGGTTCAATTTCTGGGCACTCATAAAGTACTCTAGATTCTTGTGGTCTGTAAGGATTTCAACCAGGTTGTGTGCACCTTCAAGATAGTGCCACCATTGTTCCAGTGCTCCGATTATTGCCAACATCTCTCTGTCATAGATGTCATAGTTGTGCTCTGCTGGTGATAAAGTTTTGCTGATATAGGCCACTGGATGCCATTTGTCATTGTCGCATTTTTGGGATAGAACAGCTCCAGTTGCATATCCAGAGCTGTCAGCTTCTACCAAATATCGTTTGTCTGCTTCAGGGAATACCAAAATGGGTTTGGAACACATGGCTGATTTGAGTGATTTGAATGCATGTTTTTGTTCATTGTCCCATTTCCATTTGGCATCTTTCTGTAGAAGACTATTCAGAGGTTTGGCAATTTCTGAGAATCCTCTGATAAGGCATCTGTAGAAGTTGACAAATCCCAAAAATGATCTGGTTTCTGTAACAGTGGTAGGAGTTGGCCACTCCACAACACCTTGTACCTTGACAGGATCCATCATGATCTTGTTGAAGGAGATCTTGAGTCCAAGATAATCTATCTCTTCTTTCTCAAAATCGCATTTTTCTGGTTTTAAGTCAAGTTTGTTATCTTGAAGTATTTGTAATACTTCAGTGACAATTTGATGATGTTCTTTGAGTGTTTTGGTGAAGATGAGAATATTGTCCATATAAACAACTACTTTGCCATTTGCAATGAGAATGCAGAAGAGATGATTCATCATTGTTTGGAAGGTTGCTGGGCTATTCATCAATCCAAAGAACATAACAAGTGGTTCATATAGTCCCTTGTTTGTGATAAACACCGCCTTCCATTGGAGATTTCGAAGGTCATATGCATCCAGATTTAAGATTTTCATCTATGAATTTCTCCAATTCTGCTTGTTTGATAAGAGATAGATTGTATATCTTTCCTGCATGCATTTTAGAGTTTGGTTTCAACTCTATGGCATGGTCCCAGATACATTTGGGAGGTAACTCATCAAATGATTCTTTTTCAAAGACAGTTTTGAAATGATGATATGTGAGAGGAACAATGTCTTTGAAGGATCATTTGATCTTCTTCTCTGCTTTGATTGCAAGATCTTGGCTGATATTGTTGATTGCTGCTTCTTTCTCCTGTTGGCCAATCATAACACACAAGATCTTATCCCCTGGTCTTGGTTCATCTTCTTCATCATCATCCACTTCAACCATCTTTGGTATCTCCTTCTTCAATTGTGCTTCCTTTTTTGTTGCTTTGATATTTTTTCTAGACTTTTTCTCTTCAAGAAGTCTAACTTGACACCTTCATGGACATCTAGAAAATGTTACTAATCCTGATTGCCAATTTATTTCTGGATTATGGATTTTAAGCCATGTTTCTCTGAAAATTAAATTGGTTTTCCATAGACCAGTGATGCAGAATGTAGTTCTTTTGGTATGGTCATAGGTTTTAGGATTAGATCTACAGTTTCTCATATAGATCCATTCTCATTTCTTGTTCCATCGATGTTGTAAACTGGAATTGCAATTGGTAATTTTTTTGTGTTTAGATTGTTTTGTTTTATGAATTGTTCATCGATGTAACATGTGGTTGCACCAGAATTGAGTAAGGTATCTATGGTTACTGTTGCTCTGGTATCCACTGTTTTGATTTCCACTTTGATCATGGGTAATTCTGCCTTTATTCCCATGATTTTGTGCTTTTCTTCTTTGTGAGAGGGCATACTCTCAGATACATCTTTTTCATTCTTTTCCTGATGATTTGAAACAATAATGCATTCATCAATGATTATAGGATCGCATACATTGGTGTGATCAACAGCGCCATCATCAGGAAATAGAACAGAAAAACTATTGGAGGACAATGCAGCAGTATCTACTGAATGTCCTTGGCAAAACCCTGCCTATCTATAGGCAATCCTCTCTTCTCCCATTCATCATTCATCATCTTCTGGAAATCTTCTGTTGAAATCTGCCTGATGTCTTCATGTATTTCCCTGATACTTTTCTTCCCCTTCTGTGGGCATTCATGTGATATGTGCCCTTCCTGCCTGCAATTGTAACAAATGATTGTTTTTCTTCTTTGCACCCTATTGACATCCATGGGTACAGTGGCATTACTAGCTTTCTGCATTGGTGGGTTGCTCTGGACATTCCATCCCATTTGGGGTCATGTATAACTGTTTCTTGGAGTCCAGCTAGAGGTGCCTCTGGTTTGCATGAGTTGTTTGTACTCACACCAATGCCTGTCTGCAGATTGAGCTACTTGTTGCCATTGTAAATAGGTAACAGGGGGAGGATTGATGTTATAGATCCTTTGTAGGAGTTCATTGTTTAATCCTCTGCAATAGCAATCTATGAGAGCTTGGTCATCATATTTTGCTTTTGCTGCAATGAGGAGAAAATTGGTAGTATATTCCTCTGCTGTTTTTCCCATTTGTCATATTTTATGAAGTTCCTGTTGTGCTGTATGGGCTTCATCTGGATCTCCAAATTGTGCACATAGTTTGTTGTTGAAGTCTTCCCAATTTTGGAAGGGCATTGGATGGAGTAGATTGAGGGGGTCAGCCTTGTGTAGTCACTGTTTAGCGACTTGTAGATTTCTCCAAGCTTCTGTGCTTCCTCCTATCATATATGATAGGGCATAGGTAATGTGATCATTGTCTACCCATGTTTTGTTTACTGTGAATACTAGGAATAGTTCCTGTATGAAGGAGTCAAGTTTGTTGTGCTTCCCCAAGAATGGAGTAGGTGCAGAAACTTTGACTCTGTGCTGGGTAAACATGTGGGCCCCTAGGCCTGCAGATGGGCCAGATATACTGGCTGGTGTAGGGTGTAGGGTTGGCTGGGCACTCATCATCACTGTGATACTGGCCAACAAGTTGGTTCTTTGTGCCAATGCAGTTCCCATCTCCAAGAATTGGGTATTCTGTTTTTGTGATGCAATGTGTTGTTCCTCCATTGCTGTTTTCATCATCTCCACTGTATCCTCCAGATCTGTGATGCATAATCTGGTGGTTTCTGCTTGTCACCTTTCCCTTTCTGTTTCTGTGATTCTTTCCCTTTCTGCTTCTGCTGATGAGTCTTTGACCATGGGAGCTGGATTCCTCATTTCCCAATTGCTGGGTCCTGAGCTTGTCATTGCTTGTTTCTGAAGGTGAAGGCTTGGGGGATCAAATTATAATACAGGCTGGTTCACTTGTAGTACTGTGGAAAGAAATGCCAAGGGAATTTGTTACAATGGGTGGTGTAGTAGGGATTGTGGAGTTCAAAAAACCAGATAGCTTGTTGTTGGTGGTAGTTGAAAGCATTGCTGTAGTACCTTTGGAGGGTGGTAGAAGTATTGGGTCATGTGGGAGATGTGAGTGGAGTAACAAGTCTGGCATAAGATTTGCCAGAACGAGTCCTCTTTTCCAAATGGAGTATTTTCGGAATGGTGAAATATAAAATTGCACAAAGTGAAAACTCTTTACACCTTTTTCAAGGGTGTAAGCCTTTCAAATGCAAAGTGGAAGGTGGGGGTGTGCTAGGTGCTACTCATATAATATGAAAGAATTCTCTGATACAGTAAAATTTATCATATCCCTGGTCTGAACAGTTGTCAGGGGTTTTTTGGTGCTCCACTAAGTGGTAAGACACCCTTGCACTACTCACTGAGGCAATGTAAGGCCCGGTGCTGTAGCTGACTATGAAAAAATTTGAAACTGTAAAAACAAAGTATTTGTCTTCTTAGATAAGTAGGGAGGGGAGTGGTGATTCAGTCTAAGGTGGTTGAGATATGAGAGTGTGAGGTCACTGGGGAGCTTAGTACTATTGTGAGGCCAACACAACTAGTGAGGTCACACGATAGAACTTAGAAGAGGATAAGGATGAAGGATGATAGTATTTAAGAGACTAACTCACTATGAAGTGGATATCTCAGAAGTGCTAAGCTAAAGAACAAGTACACTACGAAGTACTGTATATATAGTAAATGCCTGTGCACACAGACTGCGTATGTCACTGTAGGGCAGGCATTTGAAGTATAGTAATGAAGATAGCATGATGTCATGCACAGCATGTGTGAGAATGATCAGTAAGTAATGCACAGCATTGCACAGCTATTGTGAGAATATGTGTCATAAGTAAACAGTAATTGGCCTGATGACGAATGATGAATGAGTCATAGATTATTGTGAAAGATCTAATCGGATAAGATAAGATGTAATGTAGATCTTGAGTGATAAGATAAAAGAAATTTGTAAAAATGCAAGGAAAAATAATGTGTCCTGACAGCTGCCTTGGATCATAGCCAAGGGGTGAGAGATCTCAGCCAATGAAGAAGGGGTGAAACCAGCTGTAACAAGCTGGGGTCTATTTGCTATACTACCTATCTACTTATAGTACTGGAATGCATGCACAGACCAGGCACAGTAACTAAGGGCAGGTCAAGCAGTAAGTAAAGCACAGCAGCTGTGAGAGTACTGCTGACAGATGCACAGCATCTGTGGGAATCACCTCCCATGAGGAAACAGTAAGGACAGATAGTAAGATATCTAATCAGATGAGGATAAAGAGATAATATGAAGATCTTATCTAATCAGATGATCTAAATATAAACATAAAAGAAAGTAAAAGAAATATAAAGAGAAATATGGGACAGGGAATAAGGTCAGCAGTAGGAGTCTGACACCCAGGGTTGATGGAGTCAATGAGCATCTGGACAGTGTTCTCTGAGAGGCACATGCTGGTGGGGAGTTTGATGGATGGGTTTGGGCCTCCAGCACCAACTTGAAGCAACCACTGAGCAAATGCAGCACTGCCTGGAGTGTGGTCAAGGTGCATGTTCTCATTGAGATGGAGGATGGTGGTGCTTGTCCAGAGCTGAGAGTGTCAGGATCATCAAGCCTACAGTGGACATCCATAGTGCAAGACCACCAACTCCCAACATATCCCTGCTCTCCTTTGGAGAGGCTTACTGGGAGCTGCCTTGGATCTAGGCCAAGGGATGAGAGGACTCAGCCATAGAAGAAGGGGATGAACCAGCTGTAACAAGCTGGAATCCATTCATCTAGCTACCTCCCTACTTATAGTACTATGGATCATGCACAGACAAGGTGTAGTAACTAAGGGCAGGTCAAGCAGTAACTAAAGCACAGCATGTGTGGGAACACAGCTTACAGATGTGCAGCAGCTGTGGGAACTATCCCTGAGAAGACCATAATGACAGTAAGTAAGATATCTGACAGGATAAGATGAAAGAGATAAGATGAAGATCTTATCTAATCAGATGATCTAAAGTAAAAGAAAGAAAAGAATAAAATAATGGCAGAGGATAAAGTCAGTGGTAGGAGTCTGACAGAGAGCAACAGAGGCAGGCATTGACTATCTGCTGTCTGGAACCCTTGTGGATGACAGGCAGGATTTGGTGAAAGTCCCCACCAAAGAGCACAGTGATCCCCCCAAATGCAACCCCATCCTCCAGCAGGTCTTGCAAGGTGCAATCCAAGGCCTCCATGGCATAGTGATGTTGCATAGGTGCCTCATCCCAGATGATGATTCCAGCAGCCCTTCATGGTTAGAGTTGTGCTGCAGATTGCAGGTGTGTTATGAGGCACTTGCCTAGGCACCTCATAATGGACTTGTTTTTTCTTTTTCTTTTTCTTTTTCTTCTCTTATATATTACTTACCATAAGCATAGTATTAACTACAGCTGTGAGCTTAGCTCCAACTTATAGTAAGGACTTTATCTCTTTCTCCTTTATAGTACTATAGTATCTACATACTAAGCTGTGAGTTTTACTCCAAGTACTATAAAGGACTTATCCTTTCCTTTTTCTATATCTTTATTTACTTACTAAGGACTATTACTATACAATTAGTAAGGACTCATCTTTCTCATCTTTAGTTGTCATTGTTTATCTCTTGTTCATTTTGTGCTTGTGGCTACTTTTACTTAGCTTACTATGGATGTGACTTGGTCACATGATCTTGTTAATTGCTGTGCAATCATCATTGATCTGTGAACCTTATTTACATTTACTATTATTAGAGCTCCAGCTTTGTATAAGTAGTTGAAAGCCTGGTGGTCTTAAACCCCAGTCTTGTCAACCTTGCAATCTAGGGATTCTCCTATACTGTGTGTGATCACACTCAGCTTCATCCTGTTTCTATCACACTAAGAATTAAGCCTAAGATCTCCAAGTCACTCTAAGACATCCTAAACTCATTGCTCTGGATCCTTGTTTAGTCATTGGCAGTATCATCCTTATCATCATCTTGTTGATCCCTCTCTTCATCATCATCAGGAACATTTGCTATGCTTATCAAGTGCATACCAACTACCTTATTACCAGGGGTATAGTTATCACAAACTTTCCCTGAGACCATCTAATAGGCTGCTCTTAGCATGCTGGAGGTTTCATGGAGGGAGATGGAGATCTTGAAGCAAGAGCAGGCAGTGTGACCTCCATCCAGGAGAAGTGAGGCTATGCCTGAGGAGGCAACACAGAGAGCAGNNNNTGCCCTTGGAACACACAGCAGCAGCAATGGTATTGCAGAGATAGGTCTTCCCACAACCTCCTGCACTGTGGAGGAAAAAGGTCTTGGCCTGGTTCCCATCAACAGAGGCCATGACAGCATCAAAGGCAGACTTCTGCTCCTCATTGAAGGTAAAGTAATGGTCTTCTACTTGCAGAGTGGGGTCATAGATGTCATGATCAAGCTCATCTTGCAGAAGAAGGAGGTTGCCAAGAACTTGCCAGTGAAGCTGGGGGAGTGGCATGGGAGGGAAGTCAAGGAGGTGCTGGCCCATCTCACTGAGGATCTTGTCAAGGAGGTAGAGGCCATAGTCATGGATCTGCTCCTCAGTGGGATCAGGGTGGTTGAGATGGATGAGGACATGGTGCAAATAATCACATAGCTTTGCTTTGTGATGATCCCACAGGATGGCAGGGTTAGATGGGTTGCTGTGGTAGAGGATGGAGGCAAGGAGAGAGCACAGTTGACCACCAGTCTGCATCTCCCCAGCCTCTTGCAGGCACTGATCCCATTCATCATCATCCTCCAGGAGACCTCTAGCATGACAGGCAGCCTTGTAGGTTGTATGGACCACCCCATTGCAAGTGTGCAGATCCTTCCAGTCTGTGGCCCCCTTGATAATGGTGAGAAGCATCCTGAGGTAGAAGCACTCCCCAGCAGATGGATGGACAAAGTACATGCAACCAATGGCAAAACCCCTCTGTCTTGGCTTCCACTGATGCCCCTTAGACTCCCATACAAAGTGCTGAGGAAAGTCCTGGTAGAAGTACTGGCAGGCACTTTCAGGATACTGCTGGTTGGCCTTGAACCACTCTGTCAGGTGTGTCTTGGCAGAGGGGTGCTCCAGGACTTCCTGAGGGTCATCACTTGCTTGGAAGTAGACCTGCTGCTCATTCTCCACATGGATAGGAAGGTGATAGACTGTGGGGAGCTCCTGGTGCATGGGAAACTCAAAGATGTGTGAGCATGCCTCTGAATGTCAGGCCACTATTATTTTCCTTATTTTATTTTATTTTTTCATTTTTCCTACTTTTCTTATGTTTCTATCACTACAGATCTTACAATTGCTCCTGATGTATTGATATGATTCTCATGGTCATGCTTTCCTTTTGTTTGTTTTTATTGGCCAACAATGTGCTGATCACCTGATCCCTGATCAGCCTGTTTACAAAGTAGTTATGACTATTTTTCTCACTGTTACTGTGGAATCTTTCTTATTATTCCCACCCTGACTGTGGAGTGTTTACTTATTGTTCTCACAGCTGCTGTGCTTATTATACAGCACTGATGCATCCCTTATATTATTAGCTATGACCTCATTCCTTTTGTTCTCATACTCTGGCCCTATAGTGTATAGCATGGTCTGTGCACTCATTTCAGTACTATATATACAGTAGTCCACTTAGCATTTTATCCCCAGTTCTGATCATCTGGGATATCCACTAGGTGCAGTAGCCTCTAGTTCTTTCTTGTCTTACTTTACTGATTATATCATCTGGGATATCCACTAGTCTAAGCATGATCATCCTTTTGTTTGTTTTTATCTTTCTTCAAATTGTTTCGATTTGAAATAGTGTTGGCATCACACTGAAGGACCAATATAGGATGCATCAATGTAGTCCTGGGCTTCATCCACATCCCCAACCTGCACAGTAGCCTGATCTGGACCCTTGTAGATGTACTTATGGATGTACTTGATGGCCTTGATTGAAGCACTGATCTCCAGATTGATGTGGCAGGCATATTTTGCAAGCAGGTAGGGGTTGTAGGGGATGACATCACAGTTGGTGAATACATGGACTTTGTTTTGACTGAGATGCTTTGTGGAGGTGTGCCCATTGTCTGGCCTGGCATAGACTGGATATCCATCCTCCCCAAAGTGAGTCTCCTCAGAAAAGCCCTTGGGGTAGTGCTTGCTGCAAAACCATTGCTGGTTGTTATCCTTCTCCATGCAAGGGGATTTGACATGGTCAGGAGCACCACAGAGGCCATGAAGCATGTACTTGGTGACAGACTCATAGAGCTTTGGATGCAGGGCAGGATCATGGAGCTGTGCTGAGACAGTGCTGTCCACATGATTGGCATCATGGATCTTGTATGGGGCCTTCAGGAAGATGAGGAGATGCATGTGAGGGAGGCCACACTTCTGGAACTCTATGGTATAGACACTGCCAGCCAGCTCTCCAAACAGCCCAGATCTGATTTCATCCAGCAGGGCTTTCTTCTTCTGGTTGAAGATGTGAGCAACAATGTCATGGTGATCTGTGGCAGTCTGGGTTGTACCATCATCATACTTGAGGAGGGCCTCTTGGATCTCAGGCCAGTTGGGGTTTGCAGTCATGGTGAGGAAGATGTCTGGTTTGTGCCCATAATGACAAATGGCCATGGAGTCCTGGACAAGCTGGAACATATGCCTTGCACTGCCCTGGTGAGTGGAGGGAAGGATAATGTGCTGACCCTGCTGTCCAAGATTGACTGGAGCACCATGAACTGCATCCTGAAGCCCTTTGTACAGATCTGCATGTATCTGTTTCTGATGTGTCCTGACCCAGTAAAGATTGCTATCCTCAATTGATGCCCAGGCATCCACCAAATACTGCTGGAAGAGCTTGCCACTGCAAAAGATGTGTCTGCCTCAGTTTGTCTGGTGAAGGCACAGTATGCATAGTAGCAGTGCTGGGAGACATTCCTGCAGTGCATCTGACCACCTAGACCTGGCTGTGATGGTATGTTGAGGTGGAAGCCAGAGTCACCTTTGGGGAAGAGGAGGATAGAATGCAGTGGGGAATAACTGTGATGCAGATGGCTGATCCTCCTAAGGTTACCTCCATGCAGGCACACAACAATATCATGATGCAAGTCCACTTGTGCTCCTCCACTCCCAGGAATGATGGCAGCAATCTCCTTTACAGTGGGAGCATTGTATCTGTGCAGGTCTGTGTTAGGATCTACAGTGATACAAACAGCCACATTGACCTGCTCTTCTGGAGCCTTGTCCTTGAGGATCTCATGAGCTTGCCTGTACATGTTGATGTATGGGTTGTTGGCAAGCAGCATGGAATGGTGATCAGTCATGGTGGATGGGTCAAGGTTGGAGTTGTTGGCCAAGTGCACATTCACAGCAAGGTCAGGGTCAATAGCATAGAGCTGGGCATGACATGGTGTGACTCCAGGAGTTGGCAGGAGGGCCCCCATCTTGTGATGAAGACAGCCATGGAGTCTGAATGCATAAGGCCCAGACCCAGCAAGGACAGCATCATTGACATGTGCAGCAACAGATGTGAATGCAAATGCAGCATTGTACTGGCATATATTGCTCCTGAACCTCTTTGCAAGTGGATCACTGCCAGGCAACAGCATAGAAAGAGTGGGTGGTGGCTGAGCAAAGTGAGGGAGCTGGATCTGGCCCTGCAAGCAACACATGCCAAATTGGAGATGATTTACAGTGGATGTTGTCAAATGAAATGAAGAGCATAGCAGTGAAGGCATTGAATATTCATTGGACCAAGGTTGTGGCAGTGTTTAGGCTCATGGTATTCCAGACAGCCAAGAGGGATAGGGAGTGGAGGGGGTATAGGAGGCTGTGGCTGGTCCACTTCAGGATCACTTTGCTGAGGGTGATGGTGCTGAGACATT
>QLPN01022430.1:0-21447 GCA_003314395.1 Albatrellus ellisii
TTTAAGCAGGGGCAGGGCCCATAACCTTTTGCAATAACAAGGGTTATATAAACAGGTGTTCTTCTGCACACAAAACACCAAAAAGTGTCCTAAGAACAAGGACAAAAGCACTGATACAAGTCAGTAAGTAAGTTAAAGTAGTGTAAAGTAAGATCTCACCTCAGTCTTGAAAACAACACAAGGACTGAGGAAAAAAAAAAGCAGGGTATTGTAAACAGGCTAGATAAACTACCTGTGGCTGGGAACTGTACAGTAGTGGAGTGATCAAAAAACTAGGTAGTTATCATATGTTTTCTGCAGAGAGGAGATGAAAGTTTGTGCGCACATCGGCTTCTGCCAAATTGCCTAAAAAGGAAATAAAGCAAGTAGTACATGCGTCGGTTTGCGATTTCAACATGTACCGGCCAGGTCCATTTAGTCAATCCCGGTCGTCCCATTGTGATAGGTGCTTCCGTCAAGCTATCGACGGGGTCAGTGACAACACTAAGGCTAGCAGTATTGTGTGAGAGGTAGAGAGCCTATGACAAATGGTGACCAAGTCGTCGGCCTGGGTGCTGGATGGTGTGGGAGTCTGAGATTCGTTGCTCTGGGTCATTCATTACTGTAGGCAGTGTACCAACAGCTGTACCAGTGCCACTATCAATATGGCTCGTTCCGAGACTCGCACTGTGACCATGGTCGGCGATTAGGAGGGTCGTGGACTTTGAGACGCCGTCCGTCCAAGTGGGAAAAAAGAAAAGATGGAGCCTGTTGGCAAGTGTATAGAAGGAAATGAGCGTCTACAGGGCTGAGACTAACTTGAGAAGGCTTCCGTGTGGTCAGCGATCTGGAGAGTGCGTTGCGGTTGCGGCAATCCGGCGATCCAGAGAGCACGTTGTGCCCCACGCTCCGATGATAACACAAGCGCCGGGAGAAACGTCAGACGAGATACGAGCGCGGCATAGAATGCGATAGACGCTGCTACGCGCTTCCTGTGCTTCCAGGCAGCCTGGTACACGGCTCTGTAACGGATGCAGATGTCACAATCTTGGACTTGATTCCTGTGACTGTACAGATGAAACGGTTCGTCCTTTGTCAACTCGAGTACACATGTGGCCAGATTGTCCTTTTGTCATTCGGTTTGTAGCTGCCTGATGATCCATGATGTCCATCTCTTGAACTATAGGCGTCTGATGCGCCTGATATGCCAGACGGAGCTCATCCGTTTGGATACTTTCCGACCGGTACTGGCCTACGTGTCCTTAGACTCACCTGGGAAAGGACGCGATGCGGGACGTACATCCTTTCCACCCTGATGCACGCCAGATGTCGCGTGAAGTTCCTACCTTAATCTTCTGCTGCGCTCCCTGTCCGCTTTCGGTAAGTGTCAAGTAACGAGATCAGATTTGGGATGGGGGCAGGCCAGTCGCCAGCCTCATTTTCTTTATTTCCTCTTACCTTTCTCTTTCTTACCTTTCTCTTCTTTGTTTCTCACACGTGCCAAAGCGTAATTGCGTCTCGACAATGCCCCGCCTTTTAACCTTTCAATGTGAGCCGACACTTTATAAGCCCTCGATAGTGGCCTCTGTACGTCCCCCCTTCATCCTATCCACCTTCTCTTGTAGCAACCAGTATAATATATCATCGACGTATCAAGACACTCTTCCTTCAACACGGCGCTCTCTTCCCCCACTCCGGCATCTGCTCGCACACCCCTCTCTCTTTATTCCCCCTCCCTTCACGACGACCTCGACCTTCCAATCCTTCAGCAGCACATCATGGGCACTCCTTCTTTCACGCATTCCCTCTCGCGATCCTCAAAGTCTTCCCAGAGGTCACGCATTTCTCGCCCCCAGAATGAATTCTTGATATTTAGGTCCCATCTTATCAAAGATAACCTCATCCCGCAAGACATCAAACACAGTCAGCCAGAGATAAGCCGCTTTGCAGGGAAACGATGGCGGGCACTCAAGGGAGATGAGAGGCGGTACTGGAAAGACAAGGCCGCCTGCGTCCTCGCCGCACACAAGGAACAACACCCGGATTATAAGTACACCCCCACTGCCCGTCGCAAACGTCGCAAAGGTAGGGCCGCGAAACGGTATGGAAAGGCCAGCAGCGAGGACATCAACAGGATGCATCACGGTATCGATGGCATGAGTGGTCGTGCTGTGTCATCCCCATCCAACAGCACAGGCGAGCAGGAGCAGCCTGAGCAGATGCCCCCATCTTTTCCGTCAACCTATTCTTCGTCTGTGACTGAGTCTCCGGATGTGACCTTCGCTGCTGCGCCGGGAATGCTGTCTTTGGCCCACAACTCGGCGACCTCAACTTCTGGTGATGGACAAGCTGGTCAATGGCCGCAGAACGCACCAGGCTACGTCATAGATGTACACGATTCGGTGGTCGAGGCGGTTAGTATTTTCGTCTCCGCTGTGAGGACAACATGATGCTGACCGCATACGCACTTGCTCTAGATATCCGACGCCGACTTCGGTGATGCTGCCATGCCGGCCCTGCCCCAGGAACATGTCATGCTTGGCGTGTGGCCTGCGACGACGACGCAGGTGCCCTACTATGCTGACAACATGGTAGACCTGAACGGGTTCCAACCTCCGTACTTGTTACCTCCCGTCGCACCTTTGTCCCCATACACGCTGCAGGAGCCTACCCTCATGTTTGACAACACCGTCCTGGATAGCTCGTACCTGGGCTCCGCTGCGGGGCAGTGGGGTGGCTGGACCTGGATGAGCCTTTAAATGGCAGATCCGCTGGCTAACGAATGTCGACGCATAGTACACAGGATGAGACTGCTGACGTTCACACTTGACACCCCGACTACTACTTCTCTATGTCTGGTCACTCTGGAGAGATTGTCCGAGTTCGCACAACATTTTCTGACTATCGTATTCCATTGGCTCTCCCCCTTTCACAACTATTTACCAGGAAGCCTTCATTTCAGCCGTCTGCTGGATTCTGGGCTTCGGCATCCATGTCTTCAACAATCTGGATTGTAGCGTCGCATGTTGACGTGTGTATGAGTAGGTCTGCATTGTATGTAAGCTGCCTATTGAACGCGTAGCTGGCTATCTTTGACAATACGAGAATACGGTGCGGCGTTGTGGTGCCTGGCACCCTTGCTGAAAGAACAAGCCCTGCCGCACCATCAGCGCCCCGATGTGGGGGTAGCACGAGAGGAAGCTGGGGTGCGGCCGCTCCGATTGAGGTGTAATCATGTGCCCCATCACGCCATGCATGATGCAATATCAAAGCCAATTTTGGTTATAGATATTTGGGTTGGCATGTGAGGTGCAGAGCCGTCAGACACGGCTCGCGGTAGAGGAGGCACCAGGCAAGTCCCGGCCAAGACGGGGCTACGGGCCAGCGCGCCGAACGCGCTGCCTCCGCGAAGCTGTTCCCAGAAAAGAGCGTCGCCGAACTGCGACCATGGTGGCTCAAACTCTTTGTGCATGCAATGTATTACAGTACATGATGTCACTCTGCGCCCACAAGTTGTGACAAGGGGTTCAAGATAAAGCCTTCGCGAGGCAGCGGCAGCAGCTCGTGCACGATCGGCACGGAATGAAAAGGCATGGGTGGGAGACCAAGAGACTGGTGCGCAAGTCAGAGCGCACGCTTCGTGGCAGATTATGCTAGGCAATGGCCATAGGGTTACCTTGCTCGAAGACCTTGCTCGAAGAGAAAGATCTCGGCACGGAATGGCGACAGAAAACTTGCACGGGAAGTACAGTGACCAATGCATTATAAAATTAAAAAATCCTATTCCGTGTATTCATCAATGTTCACGTGTGCGGATGCATCACATCCCGTGATCAAGTGGAGCTTGATGGGCAAGACGGGGCGCCCCGACCGCGTTGCCGTCAAGCTTATCAGCACCAGTCATGCTCACCACGAGTGATATTTTCCGAGTTACAACGAAGCAACCCGCGCCCATGCGCCAAGCGTACTATGTGTTCCGCGCACGTGGTCACTTTATCCTCTTCCATCTCTCTGATACTGATAGCTCCATCACAACCTCCTGAAACGACCATTGCTTTTCTGGGCCTACATATCCGTGCGTTTGGGGGTTTCCATCGTAATAGAGGCGCGGGCATCTCTGGCTGCAGGAGCCATAAGGCTCGAGGTCACCACCCAATCTCGGGAATACAACGCACTGCGCCGTCTAACGCCAAACAACGTAGAGCCACTATGTACCGGCTTTGAGAAAGAGTGATATCCGGATGTGTAACGGCCTACTGGCTCCCCCCGCACAGCTGAATGTGTATGGATGGCCCAAACAGCCCCGTAAGATCACAAAATTCATCAAACCTTAGATTCAAAACACCGATTAATAGACTACGTGGTTGTTATTCCCTCCCTGTGACCTGCATAAAGTCCCACTGTTGTATGTCCCGCCCCAATCTCCAAACACATGCAAAGCGTCATTACTAAGCCCCTGCCGTACTTTCATTGACGAGATGATGGACTAAAACCGATGCAGATGCTTCTGCCCATACACCTTTAGTGCGGCACTGGATATTGCAGACACGTTGTGGCATTCATTCATCGCACCGTGTTCGTGCGATGTCTCGTACAGAGCGACACCTAGAACGGTCTTGAAGTACATGAAATAGGATAATCAGATTCGCGCCATTACCTGATCTACGGGTGCGGCAGAAACATCGACCAATGCTCAGAAGAAAAAAACAAACCGTACATCAAAGTTTGAGCACGAATTCTGATGCGGTGTTTGCTTTAACCAAAATGATATGTTTTATAGCGTTGCGTGTACCGATGAGTCAACGCCCCCCGACCTCTTCTATGTAGTCAAGGTCTGTGATGGAGACCACGACTGACCCAAAATAGGTATCCAGCGGCCCTAACAACGTCTACACTCCTTCCTGCTTGGTATTGAGGTGGAGCGCCCTCTGAGGCGCAACCGTAAGGGTACCATCGGCCTTTCGAGTCCCACATGAGCTGCACAAACCAGCACGTGTGCGTAAAAGCATTTTGCTAGGGTGGTCTATGAATTTTCTCGAGGTGTGTAACCACCACCCCCCTCCTAGACCGTGTGCTGACTCGTGCGTGTCAGCTGCCCTAGCCTTTAAGGCTTAGCACGGGCCGCACGTTCTCATACAGGTTGCTGTAATGTATGATAATCCTGACATAGGTCATTCGACAAAAAAAAAATCTTGGGCTGGTGCCTACTACCAATGCTGTTTGAAGCAGAGATATTGTATTCTTACTATAGGTACAAAGTAGACAAAGTAGATGACATTTGTCATAACACAAAAACCGATGACTTTGTGATGACATGAAAACTAAGGGAATATGAGAAGACCTATTGTTGCAATAGGACATATTTAAACTTGCCTTTGGTTTTGCCTTTTGTGACATGTGTTGCAGGAGTTGGTTGAATGGTTGATGGCGGAAGGCAAACATTTGCACACAAAAAGACTCCATTCACAGATTCATCAGGGTATGCTGTAATGGGACTGACACAAATTTGATCAAGTGACATACTATAAATCTCATTGTACAGCCAGAATATATATATACAGATGGGCTATCTTGGAAGCTCATATACTATACTGTAAAACATGTTCGTATGCGTAGTGCTGTGGAAAGTTGATTATGTCTGGATGGGGCCTGGCTTCCATGCTTCTTTTGGAGTTATATGTGTTTGTAAAAATAGCAAAGAATTATCTATAGGTATAAATGCTATGAGGTAACAAACTACACGATTGTTAATCAAGCTCCTTAGTGCTGGTCCACCTCAATGAAGCCAGCTATACTTCGGGACTAAGCTCCAGACCAATAGTTGTTAACTTGTGAGACCAGGAATGACACAAAGAATGGACAGGAGAGGAACCATGGCAAACCAATTTATTTACCATATTCTCACATTCGTTGACTGTGCTGTGTTCACCATACTGCTCATTCAATTTCTTCTATAGGGAGCACAAGCTATAAAATTTCTATGAGAATCCCTAACAGCCAATATACCTTATCTGAGTACCTTATCTGAGCCTGCTTACATTGAGCCACTAACATTCCTGATTCCACCAAAACGAATATGTAATCTCCATTTCACAAAAAGACTTGAGACCCTACTCCACATGGTGAAGCCATGCTATGTTGCTATATGACACAGGAGCCATCGTTGTGTCTGTCCATGTCCTGACTTTGCAAATGGCCTGACAGCCATTTATCCCCTCCAATGTGTCAGAATGCGGTAATAATACATCCATTTAAAACGACTACTTTTGGATACTCAAACGGCATCTGTTGGGATTACTAGGGGTCCTGCGGGAAGGGATAACGCAGCGTGGCTGTGTGGGGATACCTCGGTACAGAAGATATTAAGCCATCGTACGAAGGCACGCTCCATTCGGCTGACAATGCAGGAAGACGCTTGAGTTCGTGATACTACTGCACATACCTAGTGGTGCTCCGATGGCATGGAAGATCGTTGTACCGGCCAGGTGTATTTAGCCAATCACGGTCGTCCCATTATGATAGGTGCATCCGTCAAGCTATCGACGGGGTCAGTGACAACATTAAGGCCAGCAATACTGTGTGAGAGGTGGAGAGCCTGTGGCAGATGGTGACCAGGTCGTCGGCCTGGATGCTAGATGGTGTGGCGGTCCGAGATTCGTCATTCATTACTGTAGGCAGTGTACCAACAGCTGTACCAGTGCCACTATCAATATGGCTCGTTCCGAGACTCACACTGCGACCACGGTCGGCGATTAGGAGGGTCGTGGACTTGAGACGCCGTCCGTCCGAGTGGGAAAAAAAGAAAAGATGGAACCTGTTGGCAAGCGTATTGAAGGAAATAAATGTCTACAGAGCCGAGACTAGCTTGAGAAGGCTTCCGCGTGGTCGGCGATCTGGAAAGTGTGTTGCGGCTGTAGTGACCTGGCGATCCACGCTCCGGTGACGACACAAGCGCCAGGGGAAACCTCAGACGAGATACGAGCGCGGCATAGAATGCGGTAGACAGTGCTACGCGCTTCTTGTGCTTCCAAGCAGTCTGGTACACGGCTCTGTAACGGATGCAGATGTCACGGTCTTGGACTTTGATACTGTGACTATAGAGATGAAGAGCCTTCGTCCTTTGTTAACTCGAGCGCACGTGTGGCTCGAGTGTCCTCTTTATAGGTGCTTGATGATCAATGATGTGTATCGCTTGAACTACATGTGTCCGACGCGCCTGATATACTAGACGGAGCTCATCATTTGGATACTTTCCGGTTGGTACTGGTCCAAGCGTCATTATACTCAACAGGACGAGGACGCGACGCGGGACGTACTGCAAGTCACTGTTTCGACCAGATTGGGATCGCCGAGGGCCATAATACCTATTTTTAGCGTACCTTCTCCAGTGTATGTCAAAATAAACCCCAACAAAGTTATTGTCTTCCACCATGAGAAGGCAGAGGCAGGAGAAGCAGACCACGGTGCTGGGGCTTCTACCGTAATCTGCTGCGACGCTCCCCGTCCGCTTTGGGTATGAGATCGGATTTGGGATCAGTCACCAGCTATGTGTTCCTACCTTTCTCTTCCTTACTCTTCATTTCTTTGTTTCTTTACACGTGCCGAAACGAATTGCGTCTCGACAATGCCAATGCCCCGTCTCTCAGTCTTTCAGTGTGGGCCGACGGCTTATAAGCCCTCGATATTGGCCATTCTTTCTCCAACACGGCCCTCTCCAGATCTGCTCGCACATCTCTCTTTCTATATCCTCTCTCCCTTCACGACTCCCACCTTCCCATCCCTATGCGCATTATGGTCACCTCCACACACACGCGCCCGCGATCCCAAGAGAAGTCGCACATCCCTCGTCCTTCCAATGGATTCATCCTGCTCAGGTCGCATCTTATCAAGAACGGCCACGTCCCAGATGATCTTAAGAGTAATCAAGCAAAAATCAGCACCTTCGCAGGGGAACTGTGGCGGTCACTCGAGGATTCCGAACGGCAACACTGGAGAAGCAAGGCCGCCCTCGTCCGAGACGCGCACAAGGTCCAGTACCCAGGTTATAAGTACATTCCCGCTACCCGAAGCAAATGTCGCAAAGGTAGCGCCGCAAAACGTTCTAAGCCCAGTACCGAAGACAGGATGCCTCACGGTATCGATAACATGAATGGCCGTACCGCGCCATCCCCGCCCGACAACACGGGCGAGCAGGGGCAGTACCCGCCTCTCGCAGCTGATCGATACGTCCTGGATGCGCATGATTTTGGGGTCGACTTGGTTAGTGTCTCTGCCTCCGCTGTGAAGACGGCTGATGCTGACCGCATACGTCCTTGCTCTAGATATCTGGCTTTGGTGACACCGCCGTGCCGGCCCTGCCCCCGCAGGAACATGACATGCTTGGCGCGTGGCCTGCAACGACGACGCAGGCGCCATACCACGCTGACAGCCTGAACTGGTTTCAACCTCCGTATTTGTGGTCTCACTTCTCCCTCGACACACTGCAGGAGCCGGAATCGATGTTCGATAACTCCCTCCTGGATGGCTCGTACCTGGGCTCCGCTGCGGAGCAGTGGGATGGCTGAACCCAGACGTGTTTTTGAACAGCAGGTCCGCTCGCTAAAAGAATTCTGAGTACGGTATTACATCCCCCCCCTTTCACATATATTTACTAGGTAGCCTTCATTTCAGCTGTCGGCTGGCCTTAACATCTATGTTTTCAACAATCTGGATTGTAGCGTCGCATCTTTACGTGTGTAGGAGTAGGTTTGCATTGTATGTAAGCTACCTATTGAACACGTGGGTGGCTAGGCGCGTTGTGGTGCCCGCCACCCTTGCTGAAGGAACAAGCCCTGCCATACCATCAGCACCCCGATGTGGGGGCAACACGAAAGGAAGCTGGGGTGCTGTCGCTCAGACTCAAGTGTCATCACGTGCTCCACCACGCCGTGATGATGCAATATTAAAGCCGATTTTGGCTATAGATATTTGGGTTAGCACGTGAAGTGCAGAACCGTCAGACATGGCTCGTAGTAGAGGCACCAGGCAAGTCCCGGCAAAATAAATATATTGGACCGGGCCACGGGCCAGCGCGCCGAACGTGCTGCCTCCGCGAAGCTGTTCCTGGAAAAGAGCGTTGCCGAACTGTGACCTGCCTGGTGGCTAAGAGTTCTTTGTGCGAAGCAATGTATTACAGTACATGATGTCACTCTGCGTCCACAAGTTGTAACAAGGGGATCAAACATTCAAGGCATAAAGCCTTCACGAGGCAGCGGCAGCAGTTCGTGCACGATTGGCACGGAATGAGAAGGTATAGGTGGGGGACTGAGAGACTGGCGTACAAGTCGGAGCACACTTCGTGCCGGATTATGCTATGCAATGGCCATAGGGTTACCTTGCTCGAAGACCTTGCTCGAAGAGAAAGGTCTCTGCATGGAATGGTGACAGAAAACCTGCATGGGGAGTACAGTAACAAATGTATTATAAAACTAGAAATTCCTATTCTGTGTATCCATCAATGTTCATGTGTGTGTATGCATCACACCCTGTAATCAAGTGGAGCTTGATGGATGAGATGGCTGTGCCATGCTGCAGCACCATCATCCATTGGGTGTCAGGCCACTATTATTTTCCCTATTTTTCTCTTCATTTTCCCCTATTTTCTTATGTCTCTATCAAAGTGATTCCCACAGTCATGCATTCCTTTTCTTCATCTTTATTGGCCAATGACATGTATGTTGTCCAATCTCTGATTGGCCTGTTCTATCTTTAGTTATGCTTCCTTTTCTCACTCTTACTGCAGATGCTCACCAATACTTCTCATACTTGCCGTGGAGTATCATCAATCACTCCCACAGTTACTGCAGAGCCTCAGTCAGCACTTATGTGTCCCTTCTATATTTAGATATGATGTCATTGCTTTACATTCTCATTCTCCTGCCCTATACTGTACAGCATGGTCTGTGTGTTCTCTTCAGTACTATATATACATATGACTCCTAGTGGTTTAATCCCCAGTACTGATCATCTGGGATATCCACTAGGTACAGTACCTTCCTCTCTTCTCATTGACTATACTCTAATATATCTGGGATATCTGCTAGTCTAAGCACGATTGTCCTCTTTGTTGTTTTAGTCTTCTTCCTCAGTTGTTTGGCTTTGACATAGCATCAGCCTCACAATTGATCAGAACTCCCTCCCCTGCCACACCTTTCCCCTTCCCCCCTTCCCTACAGACAGGTGCTTTCACCTTCAATTCATCTGTAATCCCTTTTACACCATAGGTTTCATTCGTAAGCCCAAATGTGAACAAGATTGCTTCCACTGCAATCAGCTTTTCCCTCACCCTCCTCTCGCTTGTTGTCATCACTGCAAGTGGCAAAAACACAAGAGTGAGTGTACTTGTGACCTGTGGACTGAAGTATATGTCCCTTGCTCACCTGCCTCTACCCTCCAACTTGTTGTCAGATCTTACAGTGTTTGCCCCATACACCTCCACCTCTCGCCCAGCGACCTCCACAGTGCACATGTGGTGGACACTTGGAGTAGAGAGGTCAATATGCAATTGTGGATGTTCTGGGAGGACCACTTTTGATCAGATGATTCCTGGGAACTCAGTGGGTCTTCTGACAGCTCAGGACCACCTGTCCCTTCTACATGCCACCTCTGTCCCCACCACACCCACTCTAGGACAGAGCAACTTTTAGACAAAGGTCTAAACGTAAACTTTTACTCTCTCCCTCCTGTTACCCACCCCTCCACCACTCATCTTCACCTTTGTCATCACCTTCTTGCTTGGCATGCATGTATCATCATACAGTGTCAGAACAAGCCAACAACAAACTATGAACATTTTCCTTTGTGGATTTTTCCAGATCCTAGGTTGGAAAGGTGGAGAAATCAAGATAGGAGATATTGCATTAAGTATCCTCCTACTCTTTTCAGGGAGTTGTTATACCAGTATTACATTGACCCCTCTCTTGTCCCTCCTCCTGTCCTCCTAGAGTTAGGAGCTAATCCCAATCGTGCATTTCACATCAATCCCCATCATCATTTTGCTTCATACATCGCAGGGGGGCCCACAATGTCTACATACTAGAGTAGACATATTGTTCTTCAAGATCTTTGTTCTTTTCTTGTTTGTTTGCTCTATCATCCATGCATTTTATTGAAGAACATATAGTGCTTCCTTTGTATGACTGAGCATGCCATTGATTTGACATCACTCAATTACAGAAGCACTGGAACGCTTATAGAATTATCAGACAAATCATTGGTCAAACTGTCGCAAGACAATCAGTGGAATGCCTGGAGCAGGAGACAGCCATCTCCTCCACAACACAGAGAAGACAGTGAAGAACCAGAATCTCACTCGAGGAATCAATTCATGAGCTTAGAAGATCAAGAACTGTTGATGTCACACCATTTAGAATCTGAAATTGACAGTCTTGGTACAGCCTTAGCAGTGACTCTACAACCTCAACTTGTAGCATCTGCTCCTATGGATCAAGAGCACAAACCACTGACTTTTGGGGAGATGATGAAGATAATAGAGAGTCAACAGAAGCTGTTAGCACAACAGCAGGAAGCAATGATGAACTTGATGAGTCGTCTAGCATCAGGAGAAGGAGGTTCCTTTTCTGGACCAGGAACAGGCCTCCCACCCTGGGTCCACCTCCCCAAGGTTCATGTCACAGAACTTACTCCTTTTGATGGCGACAAAAAGAAGTTCCAATCATATTTGGATCAAATTTACCTTGTCCTTCAAGCACACCCTGAATATCAAGATGAAGACAAGGTAACCGTTATATTGTCATATATCAAAGGAGGATATGCAGAAGAATGGAAGAAAGGGGTTCTATGAGAAATCAAAGCACAGTGGGTAGAACCCCTCAAATATGACAAGCTGTTCAAAAACTTTGATGAACTCCTGACAATGATGAAAATAACATTTGGAGATCATAATGAAGAACAGACAGCACAGCAAAAACTGACCACTATTTCACAGGGGAGTCATCACATAGAGGAATACATCACTGAATTCCTCTTATACAAAATGGCATCTGGATATAATGATGGTGTGCTCTGCACATTGTTTAAGAAAGGGATGAACCATCCTCTTCTCCAGTCTTGCTATGTGGAGACACCTCTCCCTCATGATCTAGAAGGATGGGTTTGAAGAGCAAGAGTTAGGGCATATGCATATCAGGATATGCAGAATTTTGAGACAACTTGGGGACAAAGACAGACACAGGGGCAACAACAACAACAAAATTTCACCCCTTGACAATTCACTTCCATGGCAGCACCTTCAGGAGAACCCATGGATGTCAATAGAGCCAGAGGACCATGCCCTCAACTATGCTTCAATTGTGGAAAAGAAGGGCATTTCGATAGAGAATGCCCAGAGCCAAGATGCCCACAGGGGCAACAACAACAATGAAGGGGGAATGCGAGGACCCTTCAGGAGATGTGTGCACTGAATGAGGCAGACTTCTTGGCTGAGATGCAGAAGGAGTTTCAGGCACATGGTCTTAGACTGAATGATCCAAATGGCTCAAAGAGTGGAGCACAGCAATTGGGTTTTGGATTGGATGGGAACTGAGCATGAGTTCACTATCCTATGATAGGTTTTCTATGCTTCAGACTGATGATACAGACATTGATCATCTCAATGCTTGTACTTAAATTTATTAAACACACATTGTTCTGTCTTGTTCTCAGTCTGAAGTGAAGCCTCAAGTGCAACAGGTTACTCCTCCTGTCGAGAAAAAGGAATATGTCTGAAGAGCATTGTTTGATGTCACCAGTTTTCCTGAAATGAAACTCAAAATCAAGACAGTGGATACTGGAGCTATTCTGGAAGTAGATGCTCTTCTCGATTTGGGAGCCACAGGGTTATATGTCAACAAAGAATTTGTCAAGAAAAACAACCTAAACACAAAAAAATTGGCAAAACCCATCCCTGTTTATAATGTCAATGGATTGCTCAATCAAGGAGGATCTATTGAAGAAATGATTGATTTCATCATGACTATTGATGGCCATACTGAATGTGCTACTTTTGCAGTCTGCAATTTGGGCAAGAAGAATGTTCTTGTTGGTGAATCATAGTTGAAAATCCATAACCCTGAAATTGATTGGCTACAGGGAAAAATAAATTTCACCAGATGCCAACAAAGATGTGAAGTATGTCTCAAGGCCGATAGACAAGTCTGGAAATCAAATAAAAAGTTGATGAAGCAACAGAGTTGAACCATACATCAAGAAGTTGAAGAAAGGATAGCAGCTGAAGAAGAAGGAGATTGGATATTGATGGTTATGGTCAATCAAAAGGAAATGGAGGCATCCATTCAAAATATTAGCCAAGAGCTTGCCATCAAAGCAGAAAAGAAGAAGTTGAAGAAAAATTTCAAAGATATTGTACCCAAGGCTTATCATCATTTCAAACAGGTATTTGACAAAGAAGCTTTTGATTCTCTTCCTCCAAGATGTCCTTGGGATCATGTGATTGAACTTAAACCAGGCACAAAACCATCTGCTGGTAAAGTTTACAATCTTTCCTTGGATGAACAGAAGCAGTTGGAATTGTTCATTGAAGAAAATCTGAAGAGTGGTTGTATTTGTCCTTCTAAATCTCCCATGGCATCACCCTTCTTCATCAAAAAGAAATCTGGAGATCTTTGACCCATTCAAGATTATCGCAAGCTCAATGACATGATGATCAAAAATAGTTATCCACTTCCTCTTATTTCAGAATTGATTGATCGTCTTTGTGGCACACGATACTTCACCAAGATGGACATTTGTTGGGTCTATAACAATGTCAGGATCAAAGATGATGACAAATGGAAAGCTGCTTTCATCACTAACAAAGGTTTATTTGAACCCTTGGTTATGTTCTTTGGCCTTTGCAATAGTCCTGCCACATTCCAAACAATGATGAACTATTTGTTCCATGGTCTTATCTCATGAGGAGTTGTGGTGGTTTATATGGATGACATCTTGATTTTCACAGCAACATTGGAGGAACATTGGAAGGTCACACAGGAAGTTCTTCAAATACTCACAGATAACAAGCTTTATCTCAAACCAGAGAAATGTGAGTTTGAACAAATGTCTATTGACTTCCTTGGCTTGAAGATTTCTTTTGACAAGATTGCTATGGATCCAGTCAAGGTACAGGGTATCAAAGACTGGCCAATTCCACAAAACCTTCATGATGTCCACTCATTTTTGGCTTTCTGCAACTTCCATTGTTGTTTTATTCTTGGGTTTTCTAATATTGCTAAACCCTTGAATGAACTTATGCAGAAGGATGTCAAGTGGCATTGGAATGATGAACAGCAGTTGGTGTTCACTCATTTACAAGATGTTGTGTGCTCTGAACTGGTTCTTGTATTTCCAGATGAGCAGTATCCATTCAGAGTTGAAGTGGATAGTTCTGGTTATGCTACTGGCACGGTCCTTTCATGGCTTTGACAGGATAACAAGTGGCACCCTGTTGCTTACCTCAGTAAGGGTTTGTCACCTGCTGAGCATAACTATGACATATATGACAAGGAGATGTTGGCTGTCATTCATGCTTTAGAAGCATGGCAACATTATCTTGAAGGTTCCATTCACCCTGTTCAGGTCATCACTGACCACAGGAACTTGGAATACTTCATGATGGCCCAGAAACTCAACTGTCATCAAGCTCATTGGTCTCTCTATTTGTCTCACTTCCAGATTGATATGGTCCACAAACTGGGCTCCACCAATGTTTGCCCTGATCTCCTCTTGAGATGTTCGGACCATAAGAAGGGGGTAGAAGATGACAACAAAAACATCATCTTGCTCAAGCCAGAATTTTTCAAACACAATATTTCCCTTGCAGCACTCAGCCCTCCAATCTTAAAAAGAATTATGGATGCACAGAAAGAAGGCCATGACTATATTGTTTGGGACAAGTTGGATGCAGACTTGAGGAAAACTGCAATGTTCACATGATGGAGTGAAGATGAAAAGAAGACACTCTTCTATGATGGGAGACTTTATGTTCCAGAAACAATGTATGCTGAACTGATGAAGATCTGCCATGATTCACCTCTTGCAGGACATCTAGGTTACAAGAAAACCTTGGAAATGGTTTGATGACATTTCTGGTTCCCAAACATAGCATCATATGTGGAGAAATATGTCAAAGGATGCAATTTGTGTCAAAGGACAAAGACTTTCCCTACCAAACCACAAGGAGAGTTAACACCTAATGAAATCCCTTCACATCCTTGGCAGATCATTTCCACAGATCTTATTGTCAAATTACCTGAAAGCCAAGGCAATGATTCTATTCTCATGGTCATGGATTGTTTTACAAAAATGATTCATGCTATTCCCACAATGGAGATGATTATGGCAGAAGGAGTGGCATGTCTTATGAGAGATCATGTTTGGAAACACCATGGTCTCCCAGAGAAGGTGTTGTCAGATAGAGGACCTCAATTTGCATCACAAGTCATGTGTGAATTGAATCACTTATTGGGGATACAAACAGCAACATCCACAGCCTATCATCCCCAAACAGATGAACAAACAGAGTGGATAAATTAAGAAATTGAACAATATTTCCACATCTTCATTGACCATCAGCAGAATGATTGGGCAAGCTGGTTGCCTATGGCAGAATTTGCCTACAACAATCGCATCCATTCAGCAACAAAATATTCACCATTCATGCTGAATTATGGACAAGATCCTCAAATGGGCCATGAACCTCATACATCTACCAGAATTAATTCAGTGGATAAGTTTGTAGCAGGGCTCAAATGCATCAGAGAAGAAGCAGAGGTATTGTTGAAGAAAGCAGCAGATGATATGAAGAAATTTTATGATGAACATTGAGGCAAAACTCCTGTTTATGCCATTGGAGATAAAGTTTGGCTTGAAGCCACCAATATTGACACAGGCAGACCAATGAAGAAGTTGGATCACAAATATCTTGGGCCATACAAAGTACTCAAAGTACTTTCAAACAATACATATCAACTCAAACTTCCTAAGATGATAAAAATTCACCCAGTCTTCCATGTTGTCAAACTCCATCCCTTTGTCAAAGATTTCATCATTGAATGAAAGATTTGTCCTCCCCCTCCTCCTGTTATCAAGAATGGTGTTGAAGAATATGAAGTCAAAGAAATTCTCAATAGTCATCTATCTCATGGTAAGGTTCAATATTAGGTCAAATGGAAGGACTACCCCACAGAGGAAAATTCTTGGGAACCTGCTTCAGTATTGATGGAAGATGTTCCTGATATGCTCAAGAGGTACCATAAAGAACATCCTCAAGTGATACATTCAGTAGCCATTTATTCCCTTTACCAGATGGAATATTCACCTGAGATAATGGCTCAACCACATTATGCTCGATGACTTCAAGAAGAAACACCTATATCCACCCCTCCAGTTCTTGATGAAGGATATGAGGAAGTTCCTTTTGGCATCATTGAAGATGAGGATGGTTTCACAGATGAAGATGATGATGGAGTTATTACTCCTAAATCATATGAAGACTTGAAAGAATTACCCAAGTCCTCCTCCATCATCCCTCTTTCTCCATCACTTTTTGCTGGCATCCCTTTCAAATCTATGGAAGGTGAAGAAGAAGATATTTGCCATGCCTGTTCATCTCCATTTTTTGCTCATCAAGACATCTCACATTAAGAAGGGGGTATTTGTCAGGCCGCTATTATTTTCCCTATTTTTCTCTTCATTTTCCCCTATTTTCTTATGTCTCTATCATTGTAGATCTTACAATCACTCCTGATCTATTAAAGCAATTCCCATGGTCATGCATTCATTTTCTTCATTTTTATTGGCCAATGATGTGTATGTCATCTGATCTCTGATCGGCCCATTCTATCTTTAGTTATGCTTCCTTTTCTCACTCTTACTGCAGATGCTCACCAATACTTCTCACACTTGCTGTGGAGTATCACCAATCACTCCCACAGTTACTGCAGAGCCTCAGTCAGCACTTACACATCCCTTCTATATTTAGATATGATGTCATTGCTTTACATTCTCATTCTCCTGCCCTATACTGTACAGCATGGTCTGTGCATTCTCTTCAGCACTATATATACATATGACTCCTAGCGGTTTAATCCCCAGTTCTGATCATCTGGGATATCCACTAGGTACAGTACCTTCCTCTCTTCTCATTGACTATACCTGGGATATCTGCTAGTCTAAGCGTGATTGTCCTCTTTGTTGTTTTAGTCTTCTTCCTCAGTTGTTCAGCTTTGACATAGCATTGGCCTCACATTGGGCAGATTACAGTTGTTGCTGTCCAGCTTATCAGCACCAGCCATGCTCACCACTCCTTTGTGTTGAAACTGGGCAGCACAGCTAGGGAAGCAAACACCATGACATAAAACTAATAAGAGTAGAGCCCAAGGGCCATTATAGAAAGAGACAAGGCTACAGCCTTGGTAAGACAGAGCAGAGCTTAAGACCACATCTGTAAGATAGAGAAGATGTGTACCAGAGGGTAGAGGGTACACAGAAGAAAGAGAGAGCTGCATAGAGCAGGTATGTCAGAAGAGAGCTAAGAGAGCAGAAGAGATACTCACCTCAGCACATGCAGAAGTGCTGAGGTGAGAAGATGATGAGATAAAGAAGATAAATTAAGAGAAAGATAGAGTTAAAGAGGAGCTCAAACCATAAAGAGAAAAGAAATACCAATAAGATGAGATAGAGATAAGTATACTTAATAAGTAAACAGTGTGATCAGCATCATAAGGTAGTGAAAAAACCAACACTTTGTTGGAGACTACAGTGACATGTGACAGTGAATGCAGGATAATGTGACTGTGCAACTGTGCAAATGGCATGATGCAGTGCATGGACCTCTTGTGGGACTCAGGGACAATATGGATGGACTGTTTCCTTATGGAAAAATTTCTCCACAATGTCTTCTTTTCCCTCAGATTTCTACAAAGAGACTGAGGTCAGTACTCTCTTGCTATGCCATTTATCTTATGTGATTTCTCACTATTTCTCCCTGTAGAATACAATTTTCTTCATTCTACAGTCAGCTGCACTCTATTTCCAAGCAATATCCTTCTCATGACCTGGCAATCATGAGTCACTCCTCCTCTTATTGAGTTGCAGTGAAGCAGTCCATGCCCATGTGCCAAGCCCACTATGTGGTCTGTGCTCATGGTCACTCTATCCTCTTCCATCATGACCTCTTGAGACAACCATTGCTTCTCTGGGTCCATATGACTGTGAACTCAAGGGTTACCATTTTGAAATAAACAAGGTTATAGGAAAACAGGTGTTCTTCTGCACAAGAAACACCAAAAAGACATCCTAACAACAAGGACTAAAGGCACTCAGTCTCAAAAATAACACAAGGACTATATTTTATACCTAACAAAAAGGACAATAAGCACTGATACCAGTCAGTAAATAAGTTAAAGAAGTGTAAAGTAAGTTCTCACCACAGTCTTGAAAACAATGTGAAGGACAATTTTCTGTAAGTAGGGTCCATCTGTATTGTCCCTGAGTCCTGCAAGTCCATGTGGCACAGTCACACTATTAGCACTATCACCCAGTCACATTACTGTGTGTTTGCTGTTGCACTTCACTGTAAAACTCCAACAAGATTGCATGTACATTGGCTTCTGCTGAGTTGCCTAAAAGGGAAGTAGTAAGTTGTACATGTAAGAAAGCAAAGGAGTGATAGATAGGTAGACAGTCAAGAGCACAGCATCATAGGCCTACATGATGGGCAGACAGAGGAGGATTGTAGGGATGGTGAGCATGACAAAGACACAATTAGAGTGTGTGACAAAGGAGCAATAGAGTGCAATAAAAGAGCAACTGATGGTGATGAGGCATATGGTAAGTATGCAGAAAAGAGTGATGAGGTGTAGAGTAAGTACACAGATGGAGAGTGGTGCAGTGATGTGCTTAAAGTGCTCAAGTGTTTGGACAATTAAGACAAGTATATATAGTCAAGATGAGATGGATTTGGAGAGGCACATAAATTGCTAGCAACATAGTAGTGGTGGTGAGAGTGGTCACAAGTGATGTTGGGTGGAGTAGAAAGTGTCTGGCTTGTATGATAAGATGAGATAAGAAGATTAGATAAAGATAAGATGAGACAAAGGCATGGTCAGTGTCATGTATCATACATGGATTCCAACAGTACATGCACCAGTTTGCAATTCCAACATTTCATTGTGACAGAAGCACTGTGCATGCTAAGAGTGGCCTATTGGACAGTCTTAGGGAAGGTCTGATATGATTATACCCCTGGTAACAAGGTAGTTGATATGTGTTTGATAAGTGTAGTAACTGTTCCTGATGATGATGAAGAGAGGGATCAATGAGATAGTGATGAGGATGATGTTGATGATTATAGCTTATCTAATGTTTACCTTCCTTTTTTGTCTATCATACTGTACTCACACACACACATGCACACATATGGGTACACAAGTTCTATGACACAATACTCTGGCCTGTGCACCAGTGGAGTTACTATAAGTAGTTACATATAGGTCTTACTATGATAGAGAACAAGTCTAGTTCTCCTTGTGCACATGGCCTGCATTTGTCAGATGATACCACCAATGACTAAATGAGGATCCAGAGTGACAAGTTTAGGATGTCTTTAGCGACTGTGAGGTGCACACTAAGGCAGTGAGGTCACAACTGAAAAGGAGGGGGATTGGCAAGGGATGGAGACAATACACCTTAGAATGGTCACACTGTATAGTGGATATCTCAGATGTATAAAGCTAAAGAACTATCTACTACATAAGATTCCTTATATACTACAGGGATTGGTGCACAGACCATGTGCTGTCACTGTAGGGCAGGCATATGTAAATAAGATGCACAGCATCTGTGAGAAGTATCAGTAAGCAATGTGCAGCATTGCACTGCATCAGTAAGCATCTGTGGGAAATATAGTCATACTTGTATAGTAAGCAGTCCAATGACTAAATGGATATGTGTCATAGATAGTTGTGATAAGATCTACTAATCATCTGATAAGATGAGATAAGATATCTCTGGTAGATCTTGAGTGATAAGGATGAAAGAAATTGTATAATGAAAAGAAAAATAAGTACATTCTGACAGTGACACTTAGAGTGACTTAGAAATCTTAGACTTAGTTCTTAGAGGGAGGCAAGTTTGTAGTGAGCTTAGGTCAAGCACAGTATAGGAGAATCCCTAGATTGTGAAGTTGACAAGACTGGGGTTTAAGACCACTAGTCTTTCAACTACTTATACAAAACCAGAGTCCTAAAGATAGTACAAGTAAATAAGGTTCATGGATCAACAATGATTGTGCAGCAATCAATGATGTCACATGACCTAGGATGGGTCCATGATTTATATTAAATGGCTCAGCCACAGGCATGAAATGAATGAGAGGTAAACAAAGATAAACAAAGATGAAATAAGGTGAGTCCTTGCTAATTGTATAGTAATAGTCCTTAGCAAGTAAATGTAAATAAATAAATAAAGATAAAGAAAGGAAAAGATAAGTCTTTTATAGTACTTGGAGCTAAGCTCACACTTGTAGTAATAATACTAGTAAGTAAAATAAAAGAAAAAGAGAAAAGAGAAAAAGAAACCATTACAAGGTGCCAAAGCAAGTGCCTTGTAACAGTGCAGACATCTTTGACTGCAAGAGCCATAGGACTTGAGGTCACTGCTTAATACTGGCTTTGAGTGCATTGGTGAAAATGGGAGGTGTCCCTACAATGCTGTGAGGCTGATGCTAGTGTTGAAGCTGAACAACTGATGGAAAGCTAAAACAAACAAATAGGACAATTGCACTTATGCTAGCAGATATCCCAGATGATCAGAACTGGGGAATAAATGCTGGGAGTTGTATAGTATATATAGTACTGTACTCTAGGGCAGGTGTATGGACTAGCAAAGGCTGTGCAGTAGAGATAATAATAACAACCAATTAAAAGGAAGATGACTGATGTCTGCAGTGTAAAAAGGTGGGCACAATGATGAATGGTATGAAGATCAGAGTAAGTGGCTGATAGGCATTGAGCCTAAGAATGGTGATTCCAAACCCAAGGGCCATTGCCCAATAATACAACAGTTGGAGGCTAGGAGCCCACATATGAGAGTAGAGATACAATGTACATGACAGAAATGGAAGTGCACAGAGGGAGTGATGACTCAGCAAGTGAGAGAAATGCTGAGGTGTAAAGACAGAAAGATGGAGTTGCTATACTGTAGTGATGATAAGATTTAAGAGGAGCTACAAATATAAGAACAGAGAGATATCCTGAAAGGGAAGAAAGAGTGAGGTAAAAGAAGAGTCATAATGGATGTAGGGGTGTGGCCTGTTGAGATTCTGGGCAGGGCAGCAAACTGAGAGAAGACCATGATATAAAACAGACAGGCATCAAGCCCAAGACAGATTGAGATTGTGAGAAGAGCTAGAGCTCATCAGAGCAAGAGGAG
>QLPN01022435.1:0-19879 GCA_003314395.1 Albatrellus ellisii
TGTTGCTGTGTCTGGCCAGTACACATGCATGTCTTTCTTTGATCGTGTGGGTCCATTGATCTTCAGATGCATGGACATTCATGAGTACCGTGCGCTCTTTATGGAGGTAGTTTTGGATGTTCTCTGACGATGCGACCATCGATCTTGACTTAAGACGAGTCAAGAGCCAAGACAAGTCAAGACGCGATGACCACCACATAGTCAGAGAACATCAGTAAAATCACCTCTTGACGAGACCATCATGTAGAACAGCAACTTCAGTCCGGAGATCTCCGAGTCATCCGCCGTTATATATACCAAGCAATTGGTGAGTTCACACGCAAGTGGCGCCGAATTCGACAGGTCTGGCTGACATCTTCATGCCACTGTGGCACTTATGCTCTCCTGCTCCTCCTCGTCCCATGTCGCTCAGTATCATGGGCATTGGGCTGCACTGCAACCCTATGGTCGGTCGAGGAATAGCATGCTAGTACTATCCCTATACTAGTAGTGGTCAGCATCTTGTGGCTTACTCAAAATTCAGCCTCATTGTAAAAACTATGTGTATAAAGACAGAGAGACAAATGTCGAGGCTATATACATATATTTTATTCTGATTTTATTTGTGAAGTGCAAGGACCTTGACCAGTAAATGATTTCTCCAACGCATCAGTCACATCGTCACCTGATTGCAAGTCCGATGGCATCAAGCTACTCAATGCGGAAGCTAAGATCAGTCTACGAGGTTCATAGCACAAGCAGACGCAATAACAAGTAAGATTTGAATTATCAACTAGTTAAATGTCAGAAGCACAGCAATAATAGTATATTTATGATGNCATGGAAATGAAATATATCAGGCCATGCTTGATGATGACTATCAAGGAGAGTACACTACATAAGGGATTGAGCATAGAGGCAGGGTGGGGAATCATTGGTCATTGTGGGTCAATATTTCAATGGTCTGAGGGACCAGTGAGAGAAGCTTACATGTACTCTTCAGCTCGGATATGGGACAAATCAAATGCGGGAGGGACGTGATAGATCTGCAGCGGTGTGGATGACTGAGTACGGGTACGCGATGGACGGCGTGGCGAGCTTCGATGCACCGGATATGACAATGTACGTCGTTCTGACTGTGCGATAGACTCAGCCCTAAGATTTGTACCAAAAGATATATACCCATCAGCCTATCATTGGCAGACGACCACGCGTGGCGGCCCTCGCGAACAGGTTGCTGCTCGCATTCGAAGCTCCAGGACTCCATCTTATATGACATGAAACTGCAAATATGCGGTTGCTGACGCCGATGAGTGCGAGTGTCGCACCGCACCGTAGGCCCTGCACGCTCCTCGGTATAACGAACGAACCCATTTTGTAAGCAGTCCACTCATGATAGTCGACCCGCAGAACCCACTAACGCGCTGTTATTCAGCATGCACGCTCATACTCATACCCGAATAGGCGCCTGACCGTACCACAGATACCACAGGAAGCCTTAGTCAAGATCAGTGCGATTCCTCCTGCCTTCAGGCTGATGAGGAAAATGGTAAGGTGCACGTTGACCACCGCGCGAAAGCAAACGCTCACCCTGGCGACAGTGTGCATTAGTACTCAGCACCACCAGGCTTGTCGAGTCCTGTCACTACAGCCATGGTCCCGGCACCGGTACAGCAAATTTTTGAGGGACGAGCTAGGACAAAAGATAATTCTCTGTGCACATTGGGTTTATATTACTTAGTACGCGCGTATCGCCCGGGGATGAAGTGTGACTTGATATTTGCTAAGGCCATAAACAGTCTGAATACATGTTGACGAGAGCTGGGAGGTGCTTCTTGCCAGGGATGCGAGCGCGGAACTCTCTGACAAGAGGCAGCGCTATACACGACGCTACGGAACAAAAGCCTTATCACCTGGAATGTGACCTAATGATACACCACACTTGGAGACTGTTTTTGCGGCGACGGGGGTACACAAATGAGAAATGCTAGGCTGTCTGCGATGACTACCCATACTGGACGCTATAGTGGTGATGGCGGACGTTGGCGGGACGATTTCTGCATTGCCGCCTTGCAAGGGATGGGACGAAAAGAGATACTGACAACAAATCCGTGTGTTGACCTGCTCAGGCGGTCTCGCGAAAGACGCTTACCGTAACGATGATTAGGATAGCGAAGGGATCCAGCCTATTGCCGTTGCCCACCATGAGGTATGCGCTCCGAAGTACCACAAGACGACAACGATCTCTGCGATCTTTGCGCTGGGAAGAATAAGGACAAATCCGTCCATGAGGTTGGGTACCTCTCCGTCTACATGGTCGCGGAACAACCTCGCTGTTCTTCAGGGACGAATTCATGGATAAGGAGATACATGCTGAATCATGCTCTCGTGATACAATCGGGATCGAGGGCAGAGGGCGGCGATTGCTGGCTCCACTCCTACAACTGCCGTGTCCTCCTGAACTGGGGGCACTTTTCCTATGGCGCAAGCATCTCCAGTATCGGCGCGATTGGCTCTTCTGCCGCGGCCAAGCTGCAGGCACCTCCTGCAGCATCTACCTCCAAGGTGCGCAAGCCCAACACCTCCGGGGCTGTCGATAGGCACGGCTTGATGACTTCGGACGGCTCCAAATGAGCTTATGTAGGCACATGGCAGCCCTGAAGCTGACATCTCACCCAAGGCAAATTTCTCGGCGACAGGCCCACCAAACAGTGTGGCGAGGGCAGAACATCGACAAGTCCTGTCACTAAGGCGAACTTGTCTGTTGAGTACATGATGGAGAGAGGTGGTGGTATCGAGAAAGGACGGTGTTGCTGCGTAGACACGATTTCCAGATATATAGAAGAGATTGACAGTCATAAGGCTGCTGGTACCTATACGGTAATGCATTAGTACGTCACACGTGAGAACGGAACAATGTATCATAACAAATTATTAGCAGCCCAGACGACGCCGATAACAACTGAGGCTCTGTACACAAATGAGAAAAACATAGGATCTTTGGCTGCGGTCGCTAGCGCGTTAATCAAGCCTGTGGCACAATCAGCTGTCTGACCTTGACACAGATTATGATCTCTTGCTCGCCTTGGAGGTCTGGTGCACGGTACTTGCTACGAGTATAAACGCAGGCTGTGATCAAGAGATGACATCTGACCGAATGCAAGAGATAGACCAGTCCCAAAACCGTAGAATTGCTCTGAGTCTATAATATTGCTAGCGACGCGGCCTCAGGCTAGCAAAGCATTCATATGGTACCATATGTTATACAGATAGGAAGTCAGCCGGGTATATCTCAATCGACGATACATACAAGGGTGTGGGCATCAGACTTGGTGAGGTTACAGACGTTGCCCAAGGTAGATGCTACAGAGTCTACCATGCCCATCAAACGCGATCGTAGCCTGAACACCAACGCTTCATATAGTTAGTCAGCAGAAAGCCTCAACCGTGACTGGCCGTCTCCTCTCATCCTCGATCCAATTGCTCTTTCAGAACTCAAAATGCCTCGTAAAGAATCGACGAACATACCTGCATCTGCACAAGCGCAGCAAGATGCTGTGTCTGAAGGCATCGAGAACTTCGAGCTCCCGCGCTCCCTCGTAACCAAAATCGCAAAGTCTGCGGTGCGTACATGCATATCGTCTTTTTGGTCTGGAATCCCCTTTTCGACCCAGAGAGCAGTGACGTCTCCCTCCACTGATGCGTTACGCGTTCTTAGATACCGGAGAATGCAAAGCTGCAAAAAGACACGGTTTTGTCGCTGGTGAAAGGCTCCACGGTGTTCATCAACTATCTCGGTGCGTCCCACCACTTTGAGTTACAAGACGCGTAAATATAATGCCTTTATACACGCAGCGGCGACGTACGTATACTTGTCTACGAGTTCTATCCACATACTTATTCTGGTTGTTGCCACGGTCCCAGTGCTCATGATGTTGCGCACTCGAAGCAGCACAAAAGCATATCAGCTTCAGACGTCTTGAAAGCTCTGGAGTTGATCGAATTCGGTGACATGGTTGCGCTTCTGCAGACTGAGCTTCAAGGTATGCTTATAGATTGTCGCTTAGGCGGCTTGATGACGCGTGATGTACCAGTGTACCGTGATGCCGCGAAGGGGAAGAAAGGGAGCTGCTCAGCACCACCTATAGTTATTCCCGCACAATCCTCAAGTACAGGCGCAAAAGGCAAAGCAGTACCTCGGCCCAAAGGCAAAGAACGCGCAGTGCCCACGTCCGTAGCTGTATCTGCCCCATCATTGGCTATCAATGGCCTCTCGCATGTCGAAAATGGTTTTGTGGAGGATGTGATGGAGGATGCGCCAGAGCGAGAGGATATAGAAGAGGGGGGCGGCTTCGCTGAGGAAGGAGATGAAGAGGACCCGAACGAAGACGATGTTGAAGAGGGTGAAGAGGACATAGGAGAGGACGATAAAGAGGTTCCTGACGATGACATTGAGATGGGGGTGTTGCAGGAGAACGACGCCGATGAAGATGACTATGATTAAAGACTCTATTTTATCGTCCGCTTTGTTTGTGTAACGGCGGTAAGTACATATGCACTAGTCCCGCATCTGTAAGAGTATTATACAATGAAATGTCATTCATCATATCAAAGCTGTGAATTTCTTGCCGTGGAGACACTCCTATTTTTATCTGAGGACGAGTTGTCATATGGTATCTACAGTCAAATGACAGGCCATCGCTAGGCGCTACCTAGCAGGACTTTATCTAACAGGCTTGGGATAACACCTGGTTGAAAGCCACGCCTTTTCCGCACCTCATTAGCGAGGGGCGACGACAGCAGGGACATTATGCCCGAGGAGTCCAGCCGCCTTCCACAGCTTCAGAACAAGCCGTACACCTGTGCTACGGTTCGCTCCTGCGCACTGAGCAACCTTATTATTTTGCTACTACGGTATCGTATCTTCAAACGATACTATGTCAATGGGATAAAAAGTTTTAGGATAGTAGAGATGCTGGCTGCCCCACCAAACGTTGGGGAACAATGGTGCAGATAGAAGTGGTTATGCATTGCCGAGAAACGATCAACAATAAGAGAAGTTGCGTGTTTGATTCTGCTGGTCTCTTCCATGACGAAACAGGATCATATCCAACCTGAAATGCTGTTGCTTCCTTGAACATATGGTGTTGGCAAGGGGACACATAGAACACAGACTATCCGTAATTTATGCCTGAGACACCCAGGGTGTGCATCCATTAATCTCCGAACTTACTCAATAGGAAGAACTACTTCTTCTTTCCTGCTTCGCATAGGATACCGGTGACATTGGTGTGTACTCAATTAGGAAGTCTTCTTTTGTGACGAGAGTATCGAGCGCTGTCTGCGCGGAGGGGCGTATTGCGCCTGCCCCGGACTCCGTTCGTCCAGCAGGGGTAAGCATTCCTATCAGCTTCGCAAGCCACATCAATCTCGTCGATGGATGATGCAATCAAATTCTGCAGCTGCTTCACAACAGAAGGCACACTGCTTGGGGCGGTCAATGTGGGATGGTTATTGAAGAGTGCTATAAGTCTGGAAGACGGCGCTTGCTTTCCTTTTTCTTTCTCAAACGTCGTGCACAGCCTCGCGAGATACCAGAACCCACAGTTACAAAACATGCTGTTTCGGGCTTTTGGCAACGCCATCGGGTTCTGGACAATCCACTGGCAGCGACGGAGGAAACACCTGGTGACCCGAAATGTAAGCCGAGAAGGGTCCATAAATAATTCAGGTCCTTGCTAGCAATCGAAAAGGGACTCACCACTACTGACTTGGTAGCTGTGTCTTCTTCGACTGCACGGCGTTCTAATCGGGAATGCTGCAAATCGACATCAGAGGCATCTGACGAATTGTTGGCTTCTTAGCTGCCGCCTGCGATGTGCCAATGGAGCACGCTAGACAACATCATGATCGCAGCATTGGCACACTATGGTGTTTATAACTTGGTGGAGTCCAAAGCGAAAAGCAAAGTAAATTCTTGCTACCGTCGTAGGCGATAAGACGTAAACTGAGAACAAAACATTTCGTCATTCTCGACTGATCACGTTCTACTGGTCATCAGTCACCCTAGCTGACCTCAGCAGAAGACACTTCATTCTGCGTTATAATTACTGGTCACCCATTGTCTTGTTCAATATAACACCGTCCTGATTGCTGTCGTTCGCCGCGGCTCCCAAAGCTTTGCAGGATATGTCTCTCTCTTCGTTCAGCTCCTTATCCAGCTACAGCAGCGAGCCCAACCTCACCGGCCTGTTTCGAATATTCGGAGGCGGGTCGCGGCGTAAGAGCCCAAGGCGCAGTACCAGACAGACCACTTCTCGGCGAGTCGTATACAAGGACAGTGGTCGACACACACGTCAACGCTCTCCTCGACGACGCTCACGAAGTCCTACTCTTGAGTTGTCTTCGGTTGTTCCCCGTAGCGCTACTACCCCCGACCTCTTTCATGGACGTAGATCTCGTTCAACCCTTCCCACTGAAGTCCGTGAATATGATACCAGTTTCCGTAGCACCGAATTCTCTTCTAGCGAAGCGCCCTCATCAATATCGCCCTCATCTGCGACGGAATCATGGGATCGCAGTGTTCGTGACCGATCACCAGATACAAGTGAGTTACTTTCTGACGATGAAGAGGAGGAACCCAAACTATGCAGACGCTGCTGTAGGTCTATCCGTGTAAGATTCCCATGTAACTTTGCTAAGCTGCATTTCCTCTATTTAGACAGTTCACCCTACCAGATACACGGACGTACAGACGTTCTCCCCGCTCTGCAACTCGACCCATGCTCCGCTTTCCTTGCTGCCTATCGTTTGACACACCTTACCAATGCACCTTCATCGCCCATCTCACCTTCTGCTTCACCCGGCACACGCACGCATCTTCCATTGCATCATCTCCCCGCCCTCTCACCAACAGAGAAGCGTGCGCGCCGCCTCGCACTCGCACTCGATGCCGATGATCCCTCGCAACAGGACTGGGCGATGGAGGAATACGTGAAGCTCGGACAAGCTGGTAGACGTCTCGTCCGTGAAGGCGTGTTCGAAGTGCGCATACCGCCAGAGGAGCATCTCAGCGCGGAGGAGGAAGGGCGTGAGCTCGGGTGGGCCGCGGAGCAGTTCTCTGCGGGTGCAGTGGACGACGTGTTTCGCGATGCTGCTTTGATGATTGACCATCTCCTGCAGGCGCAAGATCTCGGTACGTCAAGCTGGCATGGCGGCGAGTGGGTCGTGGACACGCCCGCAACTGGTAATGAGTTGCAGTTGGACGAGGATCCTGACGTGACTGCGACCGCGACCACGAGTGCACTGAGGGCAGCTCGGTCCATGCAGACGCACGATCCAAAGGGCAAAGGCAAGGCTCGAGCTGTTTCTCCCGTGTCGTCGGTCGTGCCGCCTTCGCCTGCTCCCATTCACCTCTTCTTCCCCCGCACACCCCCCACTACCGTGCCCAGCCCCGCGTTGCTCACGTACAGCATGTCTGAGGCCTACCCTGACAATTATCCTACGCCCGAATCGCATTCAACCCCACACTTACCATCCACACCATTGTGTTCGAACTCTGGCGCCCAAAATGCAGGAGTAGTGCGCCACGAAGGCAGGGAGCCCTCTAGCACAGATACTGATGCGGATGACACAGGAGGTGGCTGGAATAGCCCAGATGATAATGAGGACGTTGCCGTCTCCTCGGATATCGAGGGATCTGCCGGCGGACTAACGACGCCAGGCGCCTCACCACGTGGTAGCTCACCATCACCACCCCCACGAGACCGAGGCCGCATCCGCAGTCGTAGGCAAAATGGTCGTGCATCAGGACTCACGACGCGTTCACCCTCCCCTTCAGTACCCCGGACGATCACACCAGTCCCTATTCCAGGTCCAGGTCCCCTCCGCCTCTTCGGCGGTGCGCTCTCTGACGACGGGACGGAACCCACCAGCATGCCACGCGCACCGTCTGCACGCTCCATCTCCCCCTCAGCCTCCGCCGATCTTACTCCCCACGCGCCCCCGCCCTCGCCTTCGCCTCACCCTCTCAGCGTCCCGCTCATCCCTCCTCTCGACCGCATCGCCGAATCAGACGCCGAACCGCCCCTCCCGCCTATACAGTTCTGGCTACCAGGCTATCCCGCATTCCCAGTGGCGGACGCGGGCGCGGCGGACGCAGTCACTCCGCCGCCCGTCTTTCTCGCGCTCGGTGCGCGCCGCGCGTGCGTCCCGTATACGCCCGCATTCCAGGGCCTCGACCTGCGCCCCGTGCGCGCCATTCGTGCGCGCGAGCGCCTCGCGCTGCGTGATGCTGCGGGCGTGCTGGCGAGCATGGGTGCGAAGATGAAGCACGAACATGCTTCAGGAGAGATGTGGAGCTTGAGCTATGTCGGGTTTTAGCCCACGGGGCTTTTTGTGTCTGTCGCGTCCTGCATGTGTTTGTGGAGCATACTAGGTACATGATCGGAAACGGGATTTAGATGTGTGTATGGCCTGAATAACAGGCGATTCCACCCCCCGACCCGAGGAAGTGGTCACACGTGTATCGTGATGTGGCTGTCAGCGTGAGAGACTGAAAATGCGCGGTCGTTTTCTGTAAAGAGCGCCTTGGCTGCTCGCGCATGGTCTCGTCTAGACATTTCAAATCGTGTGATGCGTTTGGCTTAACCGAGGCGGTGACGTGCCCCGGAACCGACGATCTGCCGCTCGAGGCGGCGATCGCGTGTCTCCGAGGTCTCTGAAGGGCTTGCTCTGACATCACGATTACGGCAGTCGCGAACGCACCGGCAACGCTTGAACGGATGCGGCCACTCCATTTGGGCCGTGACTCGTAGCAGCACACTGCGGTGAAGACGTAGCGGATTTTGCATAGCAAATAGATCAGAAATGTCGCTGGGGATGTAGGTGAACGCGATGCTCATCTACTGCAGCTGCAGTTCGGCTATTATGAGGGGCGGTGTTTGAACGTGATGTAAACGTGTTCTACAGTTATGATCGGTGTTGGAGTGGGACGCGACAGGGGGGATGGTGGGGAAGCGCTAAAGGCGTTGTGGTGGGGTAGGGGGGTGTGTTTCATCATGATCATCGGCCCCAGATGCCGATGTGAATTTGGCGGCGGGTCGGGCCATCCAAGTTAATATGTAGCGGTGAGCAGCGTGGAGTGGGCATTCCCCGGGTCGTCGTCCTCTGCTATATTGAAAAGCGGCGTAGTGCGTGGCCAAGTCTGGTCTGTAGGTTTAATCAACCCAGTCATCCTCTTCCTTTGCGCAATAATGCCGTCAAAGTAATGCGCCCACGCTTCCGAGCCCTGTCCGCCAGTTTGACCTGGCGGCCGCACTGTCTCAGTTGCCCCGGCCGGTCCCCCTCACGGCACAGCGAAGCACGAACACGTCAGGCTAGAGAGACACAAATGCCATTCTGCGATCGGACCTCGGCGCGCGACATTCTTCCAAGCGTATCAGCAAGAAACACGAGGCGCAAGGCGCTCCAAGTCGGCATCGGTGTGCAACACCAGAGCACGCTTCGGCTCCATTTGGGAGCCGAGTGCAAAGGTAGAATAAGACCATGTCACTGGCCCTGATTATGTGTAAGAAACAACAACAAAGCGCTCCATAAGTCAAGTGCCCCGTGTGGACTGTAGAACAAGACGCGCCGGCACCCACGGTCTATCGTACGTCCGTAATATTGTACAGACCCATGCCAACCAAACAGTCATGCAATCATTAGAGCCTGGTTCGTTCGCGACGATGCCCGTCTCGTAGGCTTCCCCCACAGGAGATAGCCTAATGAGGTCCGTCGCCGCTTAGCCTTCGGCCGCTGCGCCTCATTCGTCAGCTCTGGCGCCGGCTCATACCCAAAGAATATCGTCTCTGGAAGATCGTCCTCACGTTGCGGCAGCCACGCCACCCGCTGCCGCACGCGCTCCTCTGGCGTCGGCAGCTCGACCACAGGCACATTGGACCAGCGTCCAGACTGTGAGGCCTCGGGGCGCTTTTCATACTCCATGACCGCATCGTAGTGCGTATTTTTCCAGAAGGTGGTGACTTCCGTCAGCTTGATCCAGCCTATCTTCAGCAGGCGCCATAGGTCGCGCGGCTTGTTTAGCTGGGGGTTCTTCTCGGGGTTGCGCATGTGCCAGTCGTTCAGGAGGAGGTGGTCGACCGGATCCCACGGCTCGGTGTCCTGTCGCTCTACGGACTTTGGCTCTGCGGCTGTTGGCTGGGCACGAAAGGATTCGTATGCAAAGTCGCGTACTTTGATGCCTTCCCTATCGAGTTGTATCCGGATGGCCTCAGGGTCTGTGGGGCGGAGGTAATCGACTTCGGTGACGATTTCCGTGTCCGTTGGAGAGGGGGGGTCGGCAGGAGATTCCTCAATGTCTGGGCATAGGGAGGGGCGACCGGTATTGAGAGGGAGGGGTGTGTCGATGCTCAGAAGAGAGGCTTGTCGCGCGAGGGTTGCAGAAGAAGATGGAGGGAAGGAGATGGGTTCTCGAGAGGATTTCTCCGCGGACTCGGAGGTGTCGGGTCTAAGTCTGCGAAGTTCACCGTCGGCTGGAATGGTGGATGAAGCAGAGTTTTCCGAAAACTCTGTATATGAGCGTTTGCGTTGGGGAAGGGACGGACTGGTAGAAGAAGATGGGACTTCAGGAGAGGCATCGGAGGTTGCTGAGTCGTCATCGGCGGAGGAATAGATGAAGAAAGACGATTGCTTCGTTTGTCGGGTCATGATGGTTGGCAGGTGATGAGAGTAGGGGAGAGTAGATCTAAAGAAAGAACCATGCGCAAATGTCACTTATAAGGAGGTGAAGGGGCATTGTCCAGCCTGAGAAGGAACGTACCATTCGCTGTGCCCTTGGGAACAGCCACAGGACGCCCAATCAAAGAGGGGCCAAAGCAGTTGCCTTGACTCGGGCCACGATGCAGCCAGACGATTGAATGCTTCGATCGGTACACTGACTCCGAATGTCCTGTGTGCTTTTGTCAAAGGGAAGCGAGTCGTGGCACAAGCACCAGCGATTAAAAAGCCGAGATAGATAATCCGGGCGTTACCGATGCGGCGCGTCGTGTTCCCATCTCGTGACCGCGTGTATGACTCAGATGTGAGTCGACGAGCTGCGCCTCTGAGAAAGCCATAAGTGGACAATCGATCACGGAAATACAATATGCTCTTCAGGGTCTCATCCATGCTTTTGTTCTTCCTGGCTTGACAGTCTAATGAAGCTTGTCATGGTATAAACAACCTTACCTCCATTTCCGGAACAAGCAAACATTGCTCAAAGGTCATATATTAATTCCACCCATCATACTAAATTCGTTGGTACAAACAAGAAAATGACGACACTAGAAGCATAAGCAACCGGAACCTGATTTACAAGAAGCGACATCCCTCATTGTCTCTCAACTGGTAGATTAGCATCTTTCCAAGCATTGTACCCCCCTTCCATATCCGTCGTATATAACAACCCTAGGTCCTGCAGCGAAGCCGCAGCAAGCGAGCTACTGTATCCTTCTTGACAGAAAATGATAATCCGCAGGTCGTACCGATTCGCGATCTCCAGCCGACCGTCAGTGCAGCGAGGGTCGAAACGCCATTCCAGTACGTTGTGCTCGATGACCAACGATCCGCGGATGCCCCCATGCTCCTCCCGCTGGGCCTGTGGCCGCATGTCGACAAGAAGAACGGGCATCGGAATGGTCGTGTCGTGCATCTCCTCGAAGGCTTGTCGCGGCGTCACGCGCTGCAGGCGTGCGCGAGCGGACGCGAGTATGTGCATAATCGAGCGTGAGCCGGGTGGGGGGACCATCGGGTCCATTAGCTCCTGTACCGACTTTTGCATGACATCCCACAGGGCAGCTTCGTCATACGGGATCCAGCCCATGTCATTCGCGCGCGCGATCCAGCGTGTGTCGGAGTTGTACACTGGCCGGACGCGTCCGACGAACCTGGACGACGCGAGCAATGCTGCGCGCTGCACTTGTATTGCAGAGGAGCCGCAGATGATAAGTGACGTTGAGCCCGCGCCCGTGGTAGCCATGGCGAATAAATAGGTCTTTTCAACGAGCATGCGCTGCAGGCACAACGCGACAGTATGCAGGAAGTCTATGTCTTCGCTCTTGGACATGATCAGCGTGACCGACACCTTCGTTTCGTCGACGGTCTTCATTTTCCGGATCGCCTGCACTGCTAGTTTTTCAGCAACTTGACAGCGGGCGTCCTCTAAGGTGCGCTGGGGACCAGTCGAGTCACCTCTCACTGAGATAATGGGGGTTGTGATACCGCTATCACTGATATCTGCATTCTGTGACAAGCTGAGGTGCGACGAGGACTCGGAGGTCGAGGTGAGAGACTGTGATTGATTGATTGTCGACATCGATGGCTTTGACCCCATAGAGCTAGAACATGTTGAGCACACGATATCGATATTCTCGAGAGGCGGACATGCACTCACCGGTGAAGTCACCGCTATGTAATTGGTTGCTGCAGGACCGTACCCGAATATGTATAACCTTGATTAGAATGCCTGGTTGCGCAAACCGATGTGGGTAGGTATGTTGGTACTGTAGTTATATGCGATTCTCGGGGACGAGGCATATCTTTATAGCACAGAGATACAAGGATGAAACATACTAGAAGCACTGCTGCACAAGGGGTTACACCCTTGGTATCATACAGACAGCGTAAAGCCGTTGTTACAGGGTTGTCTCTGTGGGGCGGAAACGTCTGTTAGAATATGTCGTAAGTAAAAGAGAAAGAAACCGAGGAATCCTGACGATGGGCGACTTCTCATAAGAATCTGGAAGCTCTAGATGCACTCTAGATCTAGATTTTCGAGTCCCGCTTTTGAGCTTACAAATGCTAGAGTGCCCTCTAAACCATACAAGACATATCAACTCTAGATCAATAACAATCGAATTCTAGATTGTTAGACTGTCCCATTTGAAATGAATACCATGGATGGCGACAACCACAGCTTGCTGCAATCTCTGGCCAATGATGATGATCTCCATGAAGAGGAGTTGTTCAACATGGCAGCCATGGCCACTTTCCTCCTTACAGGGACCTTGTTGAGATAGCAAGAAAAGGCTGAGCACCACTATCTCTGTCATTTATACCTCCTGTGCCAAAATCTCATGCCCAACTCACATTGTGACACACCATGGCAGCATTTATGTGCTAGCAAGAGCAAACAGGCCTTCATTACCACAATGGGTATTGATGTTGAAACCTCTGAATTTATCCTTTACTGTGTATTCTCAGCTGCTTGGCATTCACTACTTATCCCTTGCTCTGATGTCTCCCAATCAGGTCACCTGATAAACATAGGCCATGTGCAGGATGAACTAGGAAGATGGTTCTTATTTTGTATAGTAGTACAAGATATACAACATGTTGTAGTGCACAGACTATATGTTGGAAATACCTACGGTAACTGTTCAGCTTCACTATACTTATCACTTACATGTCTTCTTTATGTCCTTACTGATGCACATTCTAACCACTTACTTAACTTACTACCATGTTCTAGCCCCACTTACATCACTATACCATGTTTGTGTAGCACATACTACACCCCCACATACAACCCCGTGTTTACACTCTGCCTGAACTCAGTTCAGTGCACACTACTTATACTACACCCCCCACTTTCTTACTGCTCTATGACATTATACAAAATGTTGTACCATGTCTCCCCACTCTGCACCCTAGTGCACACCACTTACCACTGTGCCCTTACCACCACCTATACCACTTGCATCCTCCTCTTCATTGTTGGCTCATATCTGTGCAAACACTATAGTGATGAATGTAAGATACAGTGACTTCCAAAATTGATTCAATGTTTTGCAATTTCTCATTGTTTGCTGATTAAATCAGGAACCAGAACAAATAAGACCAAAGTGTAAGTTGATGCCTAAAACTAGAACATCAGGGCTATACATTTAAAAAAATTACATAATCTGGATCAGTATCTATGGAGATATAAACAGCTTAATCTAGGGTATCATTGAATCAATTTTGTAACTACCTGTCAAAAAACCAGAAACTAGGAATTCTAATACTTTGTATGACCTCCCTTGGCCTTAATTACTGCTTCAAGTCTTCTAGGCATACTTTCAATCAAGTTCTGACACACCTCTGCCACTCTCCCAAATCTCCCAAACTCCTTTAGGCATTGTTGAATACTCCCCCAGCCATTGTTTGATATGTTGCCACAGATGTTCAATGGGGTTTATGTCTGAAGACTGTGGAGCCCAGTCCAGAACATTGATATCACTGTCTTCAAACTGTTTGGTGGCCTTTTTGGAGGTGTGCTTGGGGTCATTATCCTGTTGAAAAATGACATCCTTGGTAGAAAACCCTGATTCCTCCAGGCTGGGCAGTAGGTTGTCCTCCAAAATACTCACATACTGATCTGCATTCATCTTCCCCTCAACCTCTGCAAGTCTTCCAACTCCATCCCAACCCATACAGCCCCATACCATGATGTTTCCACCTCCAAACTGTTAAGACTGGGCAGCACAGCAAGGGAAGCAAACACTGTTGAAACCTAGGCAAGACAGCAAGCAGAGAGAAGACCATGTCATAAAAGAAGTAGGCATCAAGCCCAAAACAGACTGAGATTGAGAGAGGAGCTAAAGCCCATCAGAACAAGAGGAGAGGGCACAACTGCCACATCTGTAAGATAGAGAAGATGTGTACCAGAGGGTAGAGGGTACACAGAAGAAAGAGAGAGTTGCATAGAGCAGGTATGTCAGAAGAGAGCTCAGAGAGCAGAAGAGATACTCACCTCAGCACATGCAGAAGTGCTGAGGTGAGACAAAGACAAAGTATCTATATTATTAGGGGAGGTCAGTTTGTTAGCAGTCCCATATTAGGGAAAAGCCAAGTGTAATGAGGCCAACACATGGTTTTTTTGTATTTGAAGTGCCACTACTAAGACTGTCCTCCCTTGGTGTGGTGTGCCACACATGGCAATGCAGAATGTATGTGGGAATGCAGCATGTGCACAGCAGTGTGGCACAATGTGCCAGCACATGCATCCTGGCTTTTTACAACCACTCGTGCTGCTGCTCACTGCCCCCATGCTGCATGTACTGGCTGCTCACCACTGCCATTTACTGCATGCATCTATGGGCTGCTCATTACACCTGAGCTTCTACCCCCACACTACATGCATATTGGTTGCTCACCACTGCCATGTGCTGTATGTGCTGGCTGCTCAACAATTGTCACTATGCTGCATGTGTTGGCTATTCACCACCACCATGTGCTGCATAGACTGGCTGCATCTATCTCTTTATCATAACAAAAAGCAAATTGCATACTGGAGCTGACCATACTATCCCAACAGACTATATGGCCCTGCAGCCACACATGCTCCCTGCCACCCATGCAGCCACTGTACCTGCACCTACATCCACTGAAGATGATGCAGGAAATTGGTATGTCGATCCTCCTGTGCCCACCCATGTGCCCACACCACCACTGCAACAGTGCATGGCCCCCTACCTGCCTGCATGGCCGCCATCTGAACAGCACACTGCATGCGGCCCAGTACCACACCCCCACTGTGGTGCACCCAACAGGCACTGTGTGGTTGAGGTGCCAGCTGGCAACTGCACAGTGCATGAGGCCATGTGGGCCTGCACCACCCCTGGCTGTGCATGTTGTGGCAGTGGTGGCAGCATCATGGGGCAGCTTGAACCATGGTGCATAGAGCACATTGAAGCAATTGGTGTGTCTTCTCTCACCCAGAATTTCCCTTGCTTACCCACTTCCCACCTGCACCTCAGGATGCTGTGCCTGAATGTTTGCCCATGCCACTGCTGTGCCCACATGTGCACCCATACCACTGCTGTACCAGCACAGCACCACAGTGTACTCACTTGCCACCCACATCCACTTCAGATGATGCAGGCCATCAGTACATCCCTTCTCCTGTGCCCATCCACACACCTGTGTCACTACTGTGTCAACAGTGCACAGTCCCCTACCATCTGGGCTGCTGCTGTATGAACAGCATGCAATTCTTTTTGATATATTGTCCTATTGTCCTCAGAGAGCTAAGGTCTGTTTCCTCATCTCTTTCAAATCTGATGCCCATCTAATAGCATATAGTACACCATCACCTGCACTGCCACTGTATGAGCAGTGCACAGCAACTATGACCCCACCCAGACCAGCATGGTACTAACAGTGGGTGGCCACCACCTGGCCACCCACAACACCACTGTGCCATGCCAATACAGCATGGCTGTCACCTCCTTGCCCATGCCATTGCCATACCAGCACAGTGTGGCAACTTACACACCCACCCTGCCTGCATCCACTCAAGATGATGCAGACAATTTGTACATCCCTTCCCCTGTGCCCACCCATGTGCTGCCACTGTCAATGGCACACAGCCCCATACCTGCTGCCACCACTGCCATATGAACAGTGTGGCCACCACCTTGCCCATGCTACCACTGCATGGCATGCCACACATTCCTCCTGCATGCATGTGTGCTACACTGTGCTGGTGCACACTGGCAGATGAATGTCATGCCCTCTTTTTCCTTTCTTTCATTCATCCTCAACTCACATAGGAACCCTCAACTTCCCTACAACATCACAGGTATGTATTCTGTCAACAAAACCATCAATTATATTCAACTTTGTGCCCATTGTTCATCTACTTTTGTTTGGATCTAGCATGGCTTCCCTTTATTCTCTGTTGCAACATATATATACAACTGTAATCATATCTTATTGGTTGATGTTACAAAACAACAGGTATTTATCCTATCTTGGCATTTTGCAAACCTCTTGGTGAGTTCTGTTGATACCATATTTTTAAACAATAACATGATAGGCAGAAAATTTTCTATATTCAATTTGTAAGTTCTACTATAGGACACTGTGCACATGTGATATGGGACCACGTGCATGTGGGGTAGGACACCACCTGCACATGTGGTGTCCTACCCCACCTGTGTGCAGTCCCCTACTGACTGTGCACACTGTCCCATGCGACCTGCATGCATTCTCCTACCACCTGCACATGTGGTCCCTACCACTTGCATGCATGGGGTCTCTTACCACCCATGCACATGGTCCCCTACTGCCTGTGTGTGGTCTCCTACCACCCGCACGTGGTCCCATACCACCCATGTGAGGTGTCCTACCCCACCCACATGTGGGTCTCCACCTGCACATGGCCCTTGGCTGCCCATGCCACCACAGTACAAACAGTGCCACTGCCGCTGCACTGCATGCCACATTTTTTCTTTCATTCATCCTCAACTCATATAGGAACCCTCAACTTCCCTACAACAGAACTATCAATTATATTCAACTTTCTGTCTATTGTTCATCTACTTCTGCTTATCTATCATTGTTTCCTCTTATTCTGTGTTGCTACATATATCTTCAACTGTGATCATGTCTTATTAGATGATATTTCAATCCAACAGGTGTTTACTCTATCTTCACATTTTGCAAATCTCTTGATCAGTTCTGTTTATACCATCTTTTTAAACAATTAGATGTTGGGCAGAATGTTCAGACAAGGACATGGATGAGTAGTGATCATTGTCACTACAATCCACCTGCAATGATATGATTCTATTGGTTTTCCAGTCTACAATAGTGACCATACAGTTGATATTTCTATTTTGCTTTGTGTTTTTGCAGTTTTTAAGAGGTGTTTATCTCTGTCCTTCTATCTATTTGTAACCTACAATACTACTGCATCCCATCATTGCTATGGGTATGTGTTTTCATGGCTGATAGCCAGTGATGATCAATAGGGATGGGGACAGGATGGGGACATTCACAAGGTCTGTTGCAACTTATGCATAAATATTTGATTCTGTCTTATTTAGTCAATTATGCAATACAACAGGTCTATACTTTATAGCTGGAGAGATAATGGGAATTGGTCTGTGAGTTGGGGTTGGTCTGTAAATTGGAGTTGGTCTGTAGATAGATAGTGTATTATTTCCTTATATATTCTGTTGCAACAACCTATGTATACTTTCACAGATGATGTCCCATTATTCCATGTTGCAATGCAATGGGTTTTTACACTGGGGATGGGGACAGGGACAGGGATAGGACAGGGACATTGGTGAGGAATGTTGCAACTCATTTAACTATGTCTGCTTTAGTTAATGTTGCAATGCAATAGGTCTTTACTTTATAGCTGGAGAGGTAATTGGAATTGGTCTGTAAGTTGGGGTTGGTCTGTAAATTGGACTTGGTCTGTAGATAGATAGAGTACAATTTCTGTTCAAACAACTTATGTATACTTTCATAGGTGATGTCCTATTGCTCCATGCTGCAATGCACCAGAGTTCCCAGGGAGGATCACCCTTGAATGTCATATATCCTGAGGCTTTACAAAATATTTTACCAGGGCCTTGGTGAGTTTTGTTGCTAACAGACTATATACCATTTTCTGATTTATTGTGATGTAGAAGCAGCAGCAGCAGCAGGGAGTGGAGTATTCAGGCAAGATTGTTTTCTGTATTGGATTGGTAATTTGTACTGTTGAATTGCACTATTATATTATACTCATCTACTTTCTCCCTTCCTAGGTGAAGGCACAGGGTTTATGGTGGAAGGACAGATGGGGAGGTGATTGGGATTGGTGTATTGGTTTGGAAATTGGAGTTGGTTTGTGAACTGGGATTGGTCTGTAAATGGGTTCTGTTGCAACAACCTATGTATACTTTCTCAGATGATGTCCTATTACTCCATGTTGCAATGCAACAGGTTTTTACACTAGTAGAAGATATAGTAAGAGCAAGATAGAGTTTAAGAGGAGCTCAAACCATAAAGAGAAAAGGAATACCAATAAGATGAGATAGAGATTGTTGGTTTTTTCATTACCTTATGATGCTGATCACACTGTCTACTTATTAAGTATACTTATCTCTATCTCATCTTATTGGTATTTCTTTTCTCTTTATAGTCCAAGCTCCTCTTAAACTCTATCCTGCTCTTACTATGTCTTCTTTACTTTGTCTTTGTCTCACCTCAGCACTTCTGCATGTGCTGAGCTCTCTCTCTCTTTTGTGTACCCTCTACCCTCTGGTACACATCTTCTCTATCTTACAGATGTGGCAGTCGTGCCCTCTCCTCTTGTTCTGATGGGCTTTAGCCCTTCTCTCAATCTCAATCTGTTTTGGGCTTGATGCCTACTTCTTTTATGTCATAGTGTTTGCTTCCCTAGCTGTGCTGCCCAATATCAACAGAGATAAGTATACTTAATAAGTAGACAGTGTGATCAGCATCATAAGGTAGTGAAAAATCAACACAAACTTCACTGTGCCCTGCACCTCACGATCAATCAGCCCCTGACCAACCTGCTTCCAAACCCACTGCTTTCCATCTGACCCAATTCTGTTGATTTTGGTCTCATCTGACCAAATAATCCTCTTCCAGTCCTCTACAGTCCAGTTTTGGTACTTCAAAGTGAAGGCTAAGTGTTTTGTGTGATGTACTGCAGAAAGAAGTGGCTTTTCTTTGTTACAGCCTTCAACAAAGAACTTGGTGCACAGTTTGTGAGGAGACAGGATTGGGGATGATGGAATTGATGTGCTTTGTGGCCTGGACAGCATTGGCAACCTTTCCTGTGGTGATTTGTGTGATGATAGCATGTTCAGAGGTGGCAGAGAGCTTGGAAGGACAACCAGAATGAGGTGACTGACAGTTGGGAAGGAGGTTTTGGAGGACCCTGGCAACTGTAGGCTGGCCAACACCCAGAGAGGAAGCAATTTTACAAGTGGATTGACCATTGCTGGCTAGAGCAATGATGTTTTCCTTCTAAGCAGAGGAGATAAAGTGCATGGGAGAATTTAAAAGCATTGAGTGGGTTGGCAGTGCTTAAATAACTTCAGTTGAAGTGGTTGCTAAGATACAATCTCTA
>QLPN01022441.1:0-17631 GCA_003314395.1 Albatrellus ellisii
CCCTCACCTGCACCCTCTCTGACTCCAGGACATACATCTCCACTTCTTCCTCAAAACCCCTCATCATCACCCTATGTCAGGATGCTTTATTTTCTTTTCATTTTACAATTTCTTTGATTGTTATCACTCAAGATCTACTAGAGATATCTTATCTCATCCTATCAGATCATTAGTAGATCTTATCATGATTATCTATGACTCATAATCATTTGTCATCAGACTTATTACTATACACACATGACTCATATTCTCAGTCACTTACAGAGCTTCTCACAGATGCTGTGCAAGTTGCTTACTGATCATTCACAGGAATGCTGCACATTCCTTTATGATGCACCTGCCCTACAGTAGACATATGGTCTGTGTGCAGGTTTCCATTAGTATATATACTTCAGCTGTATTGTAGTGACTCTTCAGCTGAATACATCTGGGATATCCATTTGCTTAAGCATGATCTCATCCCTGGTGTTAGCCCTTTCTCCCTCCTTATACATCGTGTGACCTTGCTGGCAAACATTGGTTTCACACCCTATATGTGTCAATGACATCACTATCCTTGGAGGATCTCTTGAGGAAGTAGAACAGTGCAAGAATGTCCACAAATCTATTTATCAGATGACAGACTTAGTGTTATGAGGCACTTGCTTTGACACCTCATAATGGTTTTCCTTTTCTTTTTCTCTTCTTTCTTTTTCTTTCTTCTTATCTTTCTTACAAGTAAAGTTACTACAAGTGTGAGCTTAGCTCCAAGTACTTATCTTTTCCTTTTTTATCTTTCTTTATTTATCCACATTTACTTGCTAAGGACCATCATTATACAATTAGCAAGGACTCTCCCTTCTCACCTTTATTTACTTTTGTTTATCTCTTGTTCATCTTGCACTTGTGGCTGAGCCACTTACTATACTCATGGATGTGTCTCAGGTCATGTGACTTTGTCAATTGCTGCACAATCATCATTGATTCATTAACCTTATTTACTGTACTATATTTAGGACTCTGGTTTTGTATAAGTAGTTGAAAGACTGGTAGTCTTAAACCCCAGTCTTGTCAACTTTGCAATTTAGGGATTCTCCTACACTGTGCTTGACCTAAACTTGCTTCACTTCAAGTACTAAGTCCAAAATCTCTAAGTCACTCTCAGTGTCACTAAGATATTCTAAATTTGTCACTCTGGATCCTCATTTAGTTATCAGTGGTATCATCCTCATCATTATCTCATTGATCCCTCTCTTCATCATCATCAGGATTGGTTACTATGCATATCAAATGCATATCAACCACCTTGTTATCAGGGGTATTATCGTATCAGACCTTCCCTAAGACCATCCAATAGGCTGCTCTTCACACTTAGGAGAGATCAAGTCATATCTTGGACTCCACATTACTAAGGTCCAATCTAAATACACATTGAACATAGACCAAGAAGCATACATTGGTGACCTCCTTCACCACTTTCAACTGGAAGACTGTAACCCCACAGCCACTCCTTTACCTCCAGGTTCAGCACCTACTCAAGCAAGTGATGGATACATTGCATCACCCTCTTTTTGCAGCGATTACCAACAGCTCATTTGATCTCCCCTATACATGGCCATAGTCACTCAACTAGAAATCTCATTCACCATCATGAAGTTATCACAGTTCTTATCCAATCCTTTACCTCTCCATCTCTCCCTAGCATGACACATCCTTCATTACCTCAAAGGCACCATACATCTTCACATATGCTATGGTGGTGACAAAGGGACAGGGGTCATCAGGTATTCAGATTCTGACTGGGCAGTAGATTGAGACAACAGAAATTCTGTTGGCATGTGGCTCTGATTGCTTTTCAGGAAATAGGGTTGCATTTTTCCATTCTGCTTCTACTATGGTGATAACAAAGGTTCAATCTGTTGAACAATCATGTGTACAATACACAATTTTGTTTGGCTTCTCCCTGTATGCACTACAGCATGTACTCATTACATACACTCACCATACTTACCATCATATCCTCAGACTTCACACACACTCTGCCCCACTCACTACACCAAGACAACATGCATCCCTCCTACATATGGGCACTCTTGTACTTCACAATTTACTCTCTGCCTTAACTATATCACAGGGACACTATATAAGATAGCTCATTTACTGTACAATTCCTCAGATATTCTCTATCTCATCTGAGTGAGTACACCTTTACCTTTACTCACTATCTTATTCCCTCTCATCACTCCCCTGCAGCTCTATCTCTATTGCATGTGGCACCTACTCTGTCCACACATCTTTCTTGCCACTGCAGTCATGCTTTCTGTGCATTCCCTACTGGTGTCAGACTCCTACTGCTGACTTTATCCTCTACCATTCTTTTATTCTTTCTTTATTGTTTCTCTTTAGATCATCTGATAAGATAAGATCTTCATCTTATCTTTTACATCTTATCTTGTTGGATATCTTACTTACAGTCATTACAGTCTTCTTGGGGATCATTCCCACAGCTGCTGTGCATCTGTAAGCTGTGTTCCCACACATGCTGTGCTTTAGTTACTGCCTGACCTGCCCTTAGTTACTGTGCCTGGTCTGTGTGCGTTCCATAGTACTATAAGTAGGGAGGTAGCTAGACAAATAGACTCCAGCTTGTTACAGCTGGTTCATCCCCTTCTTCTATGGCTGAGTCCTCTCATCCCTTGGCCTAGATCTAAGGCAGCTCCCAGTAAGCCTCTCCAAAGGAGAGCAGGGATACATCAGGAAGTCGGTGGTCTCACGCTACAGATGTCCACCATAGGCTTGACAATCCTGACAACTGGGAGCTATGTTGAAATGGGACTTCCAGTACATATTATACACTTTTGTTCAGCTTGCTCCCCATTCCTTGCACATGTACTCTTTACCATATCAAATGCATACATGACACTCCATAGCATGCTTCTTCTCCTTGGACTATTTACACCTCCAAGCATACTCACTCTCAACTCTCCAATCTGGGACAACACACACCCATCCACTTATAGTGTCAGGACTGACAAACCTACAATGTGCATTGTAGTGAATGTCTCTCACAATCCCAACTTATCCCTGCCTCCTTGATGGGAGCTGCCTTGGAACTAGGCCAAGGGATGAGAGGACTCAGCCAAGTAGAAGGGGTGGAACCAGCTGTAACAAGCTGGGGTCAATGCACTATACTACCTATCTACTTATAGTACTGGAACACACACACAGACCAGGTGCAGTAACTAAGGGCAGGTCAAGCAGTAAGTAAAGCACAGCAGCTGTGGGTATACTGCTGACAGATGCACAGCATCTGTGGGAACCATCCCTGAGATGACCATAGCAACAGTAAGTAAGATATCTAATCAGATGAAGATAAGATGAAGATAAAGGATCTTATCTAATCAGATTATCTAAAGAGAAACATAAAAGAAAGTAGAGAAAAGAAATAATAATGGCAGGGAATAAGGTCAGCAATAGGAGTCTGACATATAGTAGCTGTTGTACTCTTTCACATATACTCCACTTCAACTCTACTTACCATCACTATATAAGATGTACTACTATACCACAATTACTCAGATGTCTTTCATCCTGTCTGACTGTCTCTTTACTATGACGTGTTGCTACTTGTGCACTCACACCATCACCATCTGCTGCAGTCATGTGACTGCCTGCCTCCCTAGTCATGCTAGGGTTCTCATACATCTTATCACTGTTATACATTATCATTGCCATTGCCTTCCATAGCCTGCATGTACAGGTTATGGGCCCTGCCCAGTGTACAGGAGGCAATGCAACCTGTCTCACTTACATCATTATCACAGTCATAATCCTAACCCAACTCTCCACCACCAAAGCAGCAAACTTACCCAAAATCACCATCCCACTTCTCAAAGGGGCCTCCAACTACCAGTGTTAGGCCTCACTTGTCCAGAATACCTTAATCATACTGAGGATATGGTATGCCATCAATGATGGCACCCCAGTACCAGAATACAAGAAATTCATTGATGAACCCACCACAGAAACAAAGCCAGAAAAATATCACTATGGCAAGATTGTCTTAAATCAAGCCAATATCAACAAGTACAAAGAAGATGATAGGTCTTGCAATGCCTACATCAGCTTGTATGTGGGCCCCACCACAGACCACCACATCAACAAAGACAACACTGCCTACAATGACTGGAGAACTCTGAAAATTGAATATGGTACAAAGGGAGCTATGTCTACTTTTCATGCTCTTTGGTCCTTTCAGGAATTCAAGTTTAACAACACTGTGCCATTCATGAAGCAGATGGAAGACTTGCAGCTTGCATGCATCAAGTTAACAGACAGCAGTCAAACAGTTTCTGACAACAACCTAGCCCTAGTTTTACTTATAGGAGTACCTAGCTCCTGGAGCAACATAGTCTCCACTTTTCTAGCTACTCAACTAGACCTATATAAAATCAATAGTGACATTGTCCACAAAACAAATATGGAGGAATACAACCAACTTCACAGGAACAAGTACTCAATCCTCTCTTCTGTGCAGCACACATGCAGCTTCACTTCAACTTCAAACTCAGGTTTGACCTCTTCACCTGGTTCATTTTCTTTGACTCCCTCTGGCTTCACCACTCACAGAAACCAAAACTCAACCAATATATGTGCACAAAGTGCAGTCCCAGTGGCCACTTTGACAACTTCTGTTGGATATTACACCCAGTGAAGAAAATGGAAAGGAATTTAGGGAATACCACTAAGTCTATTGCTGCTGCTGTTGTCAATCCACTGCCTGTGCCTCCTCCTCCTACTATAAGTGCTACTCTCAATGTTATTGGTGCCAGTCCCACTAGTCTGTTCTACTTTGATGTGTGCCATGATTGGATACTGGACAGCAGCACCAGTGATCATATCAGCCCACACCCCACTGACTTTGTACCAGGATCAGTCCTCAACACCCCAGGAACCATTTGCCTTGGCAACAATGACACTATATCATACCTCAGAATCAGAATTGTCAAGGGAACTACTATAGTCAATGGACAACTCTGCCAGATCACTCTAGAATGAGTACTGTATGCTCCAGGAGCAGGCACACAGTTTCTCTCTATTCCACAACTCACAGCCAAGGGATTGTTAGCCCTATACTCCACAACAAATTGTCATATATTCAAAGATAACATCACTCACACAATTGGTGTCATGTGCAATGGAACATACTGGCTGGCACTCACTATCACCTCATCATTGGTACTTGCAAACCTCACCACTCTCAAAATCTCCTATGCAACTTGGCACAGCAGGTTTAGGCACATGCACCACAGTTGCTTCTCACATGACTCTGCACATCTACATCTGTTTTGGGTTTTGATGCCCCAACTCACTCCCCACACCATTCAACACCATGTGCTGGTTGCACATTTGGCAAGCTTGCACAAAAAATTCTTCACCCTTTGTCAAGACAGGCTTTACAACCTTTGGACCTAGTCCACAGTGACCTAGTTGGCCTGATGCAAACAAAATTGCTCCAAGGATCCCTATACTTCACATCATCCATTGACAATCACTCTGGCCATGCAGTCACCTACACACTACACACCAAAGATGGCTTCTCTCAAGCACTAACAACCTTCATCACATGGGCTACAACTCAAACAGAACACAAACTGAAGGTTTTGCACACAGACTGTGGTGGTGAGTATGTGAATCATGCTATATGGGGCATCCTAGAACAAGCTGGCATCTTTCACAATCTCACCACCCCTATTCACCAGTGCAGAATGGCCATGCAGAGCAGTGGAACATGACTATCATCAGCTCAGCACTCTCAATGCTACACAGTGCATCTGTCTCACATGGATTCTGAGAGCACATTCTCTTCTATGCTATACAAATATACAACAGACTACCACAATGCATGCATGACTGGAATACCCCACACTACATGTGGACAAATGGACATGTACCAGATGTTTTGTACTTCCATACATTTGGGTGCCTATGTTGCTACACCATTGGAATGAAGGACTAAACTTGACCCACATGCCAAACCAATGGTCTTCCTTGGATGCAAACCAGGCTCCAAAACCTGGAAGTTTTTGGGACCAGGAGACTTGACAAGTGATCATATCACATGATGCCATCTTCAACAAATCCTCCTTTTTGTTTGCACCTCAGCTCCCTCCTTGACCAACTGTGTCTCCACTATTGTTGCTCCTGCCTCAGCCTTCTAGCTCAGGTGACTCCTCTTGCTCTAAATACAAAGACAATTCAGATGATGACACTGTGGACATCCCTCTGGCAGCTCCTGTGGTTCCAACCACTACTGCAACTGCTGCAGACACTCCAGCACTGACTGCTCACTCCCACTGGTACCACCTATGATGCCTGCATCCCTGCCAAGACTGCACAGTCCAGTATTACCTGTCACACTGCTATCAGTGGCCCCACCAGTCCCAACATGCACATGCACCATGTGTTTCTCAGATTGCATTCCAGGGATCATCACCCCACACACAGGGTATGATGGTGATGGCAGGATAGGGTGCATGCACCATACCATGTTGTCTGGCAAGCAGGAACCCATCTATACAGAGCTGAGTTCCATCACTCCAGTTGTTCCTACTTCATCACCCACAACCACACCAGCTCTCATGGACCCCATCATGCCAACTCCACCACCTCAACACTCTGGCTGTGCAATGCAACACCCTGCACACTTCAGTGACAGCACATACAGCACCTGCTCACACACCAACATACTGCAGGACCCTTCAAGTGATGAAGAATTCATCACTCCAGGTGCTGGTCCATCCCTATCCACACTCCTCACTGCTGCCATTATGTCTAGTGACCCCCTGACTCTGCATGAAGCATGCACATCACCAAACATGGCAGACTGGGACACTGCATGCCAATATGAGCTTGCCATGCTTGAGGGAATGGGCACCTGGTCCCTGGTGGACCTTCCACCCAGTCACACTGCCATACCCAACAAATGGTTGTTCAAGCTCCAGAATGATGGGCACTACCACACATGGCTGGTTGCCAAGGGTTTCAACCAAGTCCAAGGTGTCAACTATGATGACGTTTTCTCACCTGTCATGTGTTTTGAATCCCTTCGGTTACTCTTTGCTCTCTCTGCCTCTCACAACTGGTATGTTCACTCAATGGACATCAAGAGTGCTTTCCTCAATGGTGACATTGAGGAAGAGCTGTTTATGGTGCAACCAGATAGTTTTGCTATCCCCAACCTGGTGGACAAGGTCTGCCACTTACACAAGTCAACTTATGGCTTAAAGCAAGTGGCCTGGCAGTGGAATGCCAAAATGAATGTCCACCTCAGTATGCTACAACTTCACTGGCTCAATTCTGATGCTGGCCTCTACATTTTATGTGGGGGAACCTCTTTTCTACTACTCATACTATACATCAATGACATTACCATTTTTTGTAGTGATCTAGATGAAGTACTTGAACTCAAATGCACTCTTGTGACCACCTTCAAAATGACAGACCTTGGCAAAACCAAAACTTACCTGGGCCTCAAAATACAGCACAATTGGCCCCAGTGCACTCTGACCATTTGCCATTTGTGGTACATCACAGATGTTGTACACCATTTCAGCATGGGAGGGTGCAATGCAGTAACAACTCCCCTCACACCCACATCACATCTCATCCCATTTGAGGGTATGGCTAGCCCCACCATGCAGTCTGTGTACCAGCAAATCATGGGAAGTCTCATGTATGCCACTGCTGTATTGTGCCCCAACATCACTTTCACTGTGAACTCCCTTGTGTGCTACACTGCTAACCCAGCCCCAGAACATCTCACAGCTGCCAAGCATGTTCTTTTCCACCTAGCTGGCATACCTTCTCTCAGTCTCCAATATGACAGTGCCATTGGGGGTTCCCTCTTTGCACACTCAGACTCAGACTGGGTGTCATTGCTCACAGATCATCGCTCTACCAAAGCTTTTGTTTTTATGCTGCACAGTGGTGCAATCTCATGGTCATTGCATCAACAGCACATCATCTCTTTGTCCTCAACTGAGGCTGAGTTCATCACCCTCTCACAAGCTGGAGCACAGGCCACATGGTACCACAAGATTACACATGAACTGCATGTTGCACTCCCACTCCCATTTGCATTGTGTGGTAACAACAAAGGGTCCATCAACCTTGCCAACAATCCTATCATCAGCAAAGGTACTAAACACCTTGACATCAAGTTCCACTACATTCATGAATGTGTTGAGGATGGTCTCATCACTCTCCACCAGATCCCCTCTGCATCTGTCATTGCCAATTCCCTCACCAAGTCACTGCCACACATTGCATTCAAGTCTCAACATGCCACTCTTGGGCTCATTGTTATACCTGTGCCAAACAAGGGGGACTGTTGAAATGGGACTTCCAGTACATATCATACACTTTCATTCAGCTTGTTTGCCATTCCTCACACACATACTCTTTACCATATCATATGTATACATGACACTCCTGTTGGAGTTAAGGTCAAATGCCCAACCCTGTACATGTGCTACTACACTTTGTAACAGAGCTATAATACTTTCATAGCAGAGTTACAACTCTACAGTAGTCATGACAGCTCCACATCATGCTAATAGCACTTCACTTAGACAAGGCCTGGTAGCTCAGTGGTTAGAGCACCCACTTGGAGTAAGGGAGGTCCTTGGTTTGAACCCAAGCCAAGTCACTATTTTGGCAATGGCACTTTCTAACAACTCCATAGCATACTTCTTCTCCTTAGACTACTTACACCTCCAAGCATACTCACTCTCCATTCTCCACTCTGGGACAACACACATCCCTCCACTTATAGTAGCTATTGTACTCTTTCACATATACTCCACTCCAACTCTACTTACTATCACTATATAAGATGGACTACTATACCACAATTACTCAGACATCTTTCATCCTGTCTGAGTAAATACTTACTCCCCATCTTCACTACTCTATCTCACTATCCCTGCAGCTGTCTCTTTACTACAACATGTACATGCAGGCTATGGAAGACAACAGCAATAATGATAAATGTCATAGCAAAGATGTAAGAGATGGCTAGGAGCCAGAGGGTTAAAGGCAAGCACATGCCTGCAGTGGGGTAAGTAGTGGGTTGCAAGTGTGGCAGAGTGATGCAACGTGGTTCAAGTACACTGCAGGGTAGAGATAAGAGTGGGTTATAGATAGGTAAGAGGAATACTCACTCAGACTACAAGTGAGACATCTGAGGAGGTTGTAGCATAGAAGTCCTATCTTATATGGTGGTAGTAAGGTAGAGTTGGGGCAGAGTGTAAAAGGGAAGTACAACAACTACCATATGTGGGGGGATGCACATCATCTGGAGTGAAGAGTGGGGTGTGAAGTGTTCAGACATGTAAGTGGTCCAAGGAGATAGAAGTGTGTGTAGTATGTAAAGGAAGGGAAGCCAAATAAAATATGTGTATGTGCATGTCTAAGTCTAACACAGCATGTTGCTACTTGTGCACTCATGCCCTCACCATCTGCTGCAGTCATGCAACTGCCTGCCTTCCTAGTCATGCTAGGGTTCTCATACATCTTATCACTGTTATATATCATCATTGCTGTTGCCTTCCATAACCTGCACATACAAGCTATGTATTACTTATACATCTTGTTTGTCACTGCTTGCCCAAACCTGCACATACACAATCAACATCACAACTAATCCTATCATCATTTGTGATACCAAACACATCAACATCCAGCACCATTACATTCAAGAGTGTCTCTTGTTGATTTTTGGCTATCTTAGGCTGCTGGACTTACCCTTACATACTCTTATACTTATCTTTATCTCTATCTCATCTTATTGGTATTTTGTTTCTCTTTATGGCTTGAGCTCCTCTTAGACTCTATCCTGCTCTTACTATATCTTCTATACCTTGTCTTTGTCTCACCTCAGCACTTCTGCATGTGCTGAGGTGAGTATCTCTTCTACTCTCTTAGCTCTCTTCTGACATACCTGCTGTATGCAGCTCTCCCTTTCTTCTGTGTACCCTCTACCATCTGGTACACATCTTCTCTATCTTACAGGCATAGCAGTTGTGCCCTCTGCTCTTGTGTTGATGGGCTTTAGCCTTTCTCTCAATCACAATCTGTTTGTTTTTGGCTTGATGCCTATTCCATTTATGCCATGGTCCTCTCTCTACTTACTGCCTTGTCCAGAAATCAACTCTTTCCATTGCCATACAACATCTCCCTGTTGACATTCTCACAAGCTGACTAACATCTCCTTCCTTTTTCTCTTCAATACTCTACATGCACATACACTCATATACATTCACATACAGACATTACTACAGGTAGATTGTAGTTATAACTAAAAGTAACAGTCATAAATCTTCCTCTTGCACATGGCCTGTCATCAACACTTCCATCTTCACTTTTACTGCAGATGTTCTGATGAAACCTCTTTCCTCCCCTCTCTTCTCTTTTCATCAGTCTGGCCTTGGACTTGTATAGTGTGTGCTCAGCATGGGGGGGTGTTGATGACTATATGCTGACTAACACACACTTTCCTTTTTCATCTCTTTGTACACACACATACATACTACTGTACATATATGTACACACTTGGACCTTGCTCAGCACATTGGTCCATGTGTACAAATAGGTGTATGAGCACAACAGACAGGATGATATCTAGATGAAAATTAGCTTTTGGTGCTATGGATGAGAGATGCAGTACTAAGGCCCAATAATGTAGAGTGATGCCCATGGAGGACATACAACAGATGATTAAGGAGACTAGATGAAGATGATGACAGAGTGTAGAAGAAGATGGATGCAATGCAGATATCTTTTGGTTTTTTTTTGTTGTAAGACAACAAAGAGTGAGAAGATATAGTGTAAGTAAGATAGAGTTTAGATGGAGCTACAATATGTAAACCAACCAAAAAGAGATGAGTAAAGAGATAATCAGAAGAGAGAAGAATAAGATGTAAAGATGTAGATAAGATGATATATGGATAAGATAGGATAAATGACAAGATAAGATGATGAGATAAGATCAGATGAGGGCATGGTTAGCATTGTGCAGTGAATAATAAATTCAACACCATGCACTACTGTACTTACTATAAGTGTCTCCATGCTAGAATAAGAACTCTCTGTGTTCTCCTCTCACATATGGCCTGTGTTTCACACCCCACCCCTCCTGTCCACTGGCCCCTCCTCCTCTTCTCTTTTCATGTCCCCTCCATCATGTGGAGCATGTTTGCTCTGGACCTTATGGTCTGTCAGAACATACTTATTTTTCTTTTCATTTTACGATTTCTTTCATCCTTATCACTCAAGATCTACATGAGATATCTTATCTCATCTTATCAGATCATTAGTAGATCTTATCGCGATTATCTATGACACATCTCCACTTAGTCATCGGGCTGCTTACTGTACAATTATGACTACAATTCCCACAGATGCTTACTGATGCAGTGCAATGCTGCGCATTGCTTATTGATACTTCCCACAGATGCTGCGCATCTTATTTACATACACCTGTCCTACAGTGACAGTACATGGTCTGTGCGCCGGTCCCTGTAGTATATAAGGACTCTCATGTAGTAGATAGCTCTTTAGCTTTATACATCTGAGATATCCGCTTTACAGCGTGACACTTCTAAGGTGTATTGTCTCGTCCCTCACCAATCCCCCTCTCTCTTCAATTGTGACCTCACTGTCTTAGCGTGCGCCTCACATGGTCTTCATCTTCATCATAACCATTGTTGTCATGTCCTGCCCTGTCCTGCATCATCAAAATGGACAATAGCACAACTGGGTGACAGCATGAATTGTTGAGTATCTATTTCCATATGTGACACTAAGCTGTCTTTATCTCTTCATCTTACCTTTATCTTGTCTCTATCTGATCTATGCATCATTACTCTTCTTCTTTTAGCTATTTCTTTGTCTCTAGAGTTGTAGCTCCACTACAACTCTATCTTCATCTCACTATATCTTCTTCTTTCCCTCATCATTCCACCTCAGCTTTCTACACTAGTAGCTGGGGTGAGTATCCTCTTACTATATCTTTATCTTTTTCTGACTTACCTATACCTCATCTTAGCATCACTCATCTTTCTGCACCCTCATTGTCTGGCACTCTTGTCTTCCTCTTTGTTAGTGCTCCTCCTCTTCCTTCTCCTCTATCTTCCCACCATGTGTGGCTCTGTCATCTTGGACTTCACAATCCTCCTTATAATAACCATCATCTTTACTTGCCCTGCTACTTGTTGTCATGAATAGCATGACTGCACCACACAGACTTGCAGGACTCAGGGATGATACAGATGGACCCTACTTACAGAAAAATCTCCTTCACATAGTTTTCTTTCCCCTCAGTCTTCAACAAAGAGACTGAGGTCAGTACTTACTCTCTACACCATTCATCTTATATATTTTCTCACTATTTCACCTGTAGAATATCATTATCTTCATTTTACAGTTGGCCACACTCTTTCCAAGCAACCTCCTTCAATAATATGTACATCACCCCATCTCAGAGCTTTGTCCCCTTGGCAGCATCCACATAGGAAGTAGGTATTAGTATAGTAAGTAGTAGATGTTGTATTGTACTATGCACTGCCAGACCATTTGGGCACACAGCTGTGAAACACATAAGGAAGCTAATATTACATCTTAGATTGTCAGTAGCCTGCTTATAGTAGAAGGGGAAGGACAAATGCTAGACTGCCATATGATCAGGTGTTTTTGCTAAAAGCAGCCTATTGGATGGTCTTAGGGAAGGTCTGATATGATGATACCCCTGGTAACAAGGTAGTTGATACACACTTGATATACATAGTAACCATTCCTGATGATGAAGAAGAGAGGGATCAATGAAATAGTAATGAGGATGATTCCACCAATGACTAGGCAAGGATCCAGAGTGATGAGTTTAAGATGTCTTAACAATGCTTAGAGTGACTTAGAGATTTTGGACTTAGTACTCAGAGTGAAGCAAGTTTGTAGCAAGCTTAGGTCAAGCACAGTGTAGGAGAATCCCTAGATTGCAAAGTTGACAAGACTGGGGTTTAAGACCACCAGCCTTTCAACTACTTATACAAAATTAGAGATCTAAAGATAGTATATGTAGTTAAAGTTCATGGATCAACAATGAGTGTGCAGCAATCAATGAGATCACATGACTAAGGACATGTCCATGGATACAGGAAGTGGCTCAGCCACAAGTGCAAAATGAATGAGAGGTAAACAAAAATAAACAAAGATAAGATGAGGTGAGTCCTTGCTAATTGTATAATGATAGTCCTTAGCAAGTTAATATAGATAAATAAAAAAAGGAAAAGATAAGTCTAGTATAGTCTTTGGAGCTAAGCTCACACTTGTAGTAATAATACTACACTTTACTAGTAAGTAAGATAAAAGAGAAAAATAAAAGAAGAAAAAAGAAACCATTATGAGGTGCCAAAGCAAGTGCCTCGTAACAGTTTTGAGCTGAGCATGTTCTTGTGTGAGGCATGGTTGTAGAGGTGAAGCTGGATCTGATTCATTTGTCAGCCCCATTGCATGTGTTATGCAGCCTGTTATGAGGCACTTGCTTTGGCACCTCATAATGTGTTTCTTTTCTTTTCTCTTTTCTTTTCTTTCTTTATTTTACTTACTAGTAAAGTGTAGTGTTATTACTACAAGTGTGAGCTTAGCTCCACTTTACTTAGTAAGGACTCACCTTTATTTTTCTCTATTATAGTACTTAAGTATTTACTTACTTAAGTGTGAGCTTTGCTCCAGGTACTATATTAGACTTATCCTTTTTCTCTTTATCTTCATTTATTTATTATAACATTTACTTGCTAAGGACTATTACTATACAATTAGCAAGGACTCCCTTTTTCTCACCTCTATTTACTCTTGTTTATCTCTTGTTCATTTCATGCTTGTGGCAAAGTCACACTACTTACACAACAGATGTGTCTTACTGCACACTATCACGCAACTTTACTATACTTAGCACTCTAGTTTTGTATGAGTAGTTGAAAGACTGGTGGTCTTAAAACCCCAGTCTTGTCAACTTTGCAGTCTAGGGATTCTCCTACACTGTGCTTGACCTAAGCTTGCTACAAACTTGCTTCACTCTGAGTACTAAGTCTAAGATCTCTAAATCACTTAAGCATCACTCAGACTTCCTAAACTTGTCACTCTGGATCCTCATTTAGTCATTGGTGGAATCATCCTTCTCATTATCTTGTTGATCCCTCTCTTCAATGTCATCAGGAACAGTTATTACATCTATCAAGCATATATCAATCACCTTGTTACCAGGGGTATTATTGTATCAGACCTTCCCTAAGACCATCCAACAGGCCACTCTTAGCACAGCCTTGGCTGGTAGAATTCCATACTGCAAGATGACTTTGCTGCTGTCCTGTTGGGATACTCAGATGGTAACATACCTTCCCACTATGAACAATGCTCATTTATATAGCCCTCCAGAAAGCTCTGACTCTTGTTGAAGTGGCCTCTGCATGGGACAGCAAGATACTGTGCCCACTGTTGCACTAAGGTACCACATACTGTTGGGATCACAAACTGGCACATGCTTGGTGGCTGCTAGTGCATGACCCTTCCTGCTCACATTTTCAAATGCATTCATTTATTTTTTCCCCTCAGTCTCTGTGTTCTGTTCTTGGGGCTGAGCTATTTGTGTTAGTGTTTCTGTGCCAGAGGTATTGAAATCTGGGCAGGGCAGCAGACTGAGAGATGACAATGATGTAAAACAAACAGGCATTAAGCCCAAGACTGATTGATGTTGAAAGCACAATAAACAGTGTGGCAGTCACCTGAGACCAAGGCACTCCATTCAAGGAGGCAAGAGGGAGAGGGTGCAAGCATGCAGGGCAAAAGCCCAGAAGAAAACATTACAACACTGACATAGTGCAGAGTATAGTAAGAAGGAGTGAAGTAGCTAGTACAGTGAGGGAGTGATGTAGAACTCAACTGAAGATCAGTGTCCCTAATCTGATACCTATATACATAAAGATGTGGCACACAGACCATGCTTATGTAAATAAGTGTGGGGTGTGGTGATATGTGCTGTGCTGGGCTGAAGGGAGAAATCAACCACAACCACAACAATGCTGGAGGGTGCAAGTTGTAAGATTCTCTAGACACCAAGGAAAAGGGAGTTTTTAGTAGTTAAGGGTGATAATGTGACACAATTAGGGTGACAGAAGGGGACACAATTCCTGTAACAGACAGGCAATATGGCAAGATAAGGGGAACACAACAAAATGGAGAATTGATGCAACGCAATAGAGAACACAATGCAATGGATGCAATGCAATGGTGAAGACAATGCAAAATAGATGCGACCTACAAAGAACACACTATTTCCTTGCAAATGTGGACACACGAAGGAAAGGTTTGGGCTTGCTTTTTCACTTGTAATTTGGATGGGGAGGGGAAGTGAAATTGTAGGTGGGGGAATGATCTCCCCTTTTCGATGGACAATGCACTATCTAAATACAAGCCTAGCTCCAAGACTGGAGCACAACAAAACACAACAGAAATTTTACAGTGTAGGGTCAATCATAGGGATATTTGAAATGAGGTGGAGTCTGGATGCAAGCAAATAAAGTATCATACTATAGCAGATGAGCAAAAGAGGAATAGCGCCAATCACACCAAATGCTGACTTCATGACTCATGCCTCCATGGTTACTTTGGTGGGTCTAGACCATGCCTTGGCCTATTCATCCTATCCCTCATCGTCCAACCCAGTATTGTTTTCCAACACCTGTGTGAATGAGCGATTACTGCAACTGCAGATGATTGTCGTGTGTGGTGCATTAATGTTGCTGTGTTCACCTAATATCACTGATTGTCATTTTCCAGCATTACGTGCACATGGTGCTCATCAGCAGGTGCTAGAGCAAAGAGCAAAAACTCATGTCAACAATTGAGATTGTGAAAAGGGCTAAAGCCCATCAGAGTAAGAGAAGAGGGCTACACTGCCACATATGTAAGATAGAGAAGATGTGTACCAGAGGGTAGAGGGTACACAGAAGACAGAGAGAGCTCAGCACATGCAGAAGTGCTGAGGTGAGACAAAGACAAAGTAAAGAAGATATGTAAGAGCAAGATAGAGTTTAAGAGGAGCTCAAACAATAAAGAGAAAAGAAATACCAATAAGATGAGATAGAGATAAGTATACTTAGTAAGTAAACAGTGTGATCAGCATCATAAGGTAGTGAAAAACCAACAAGAGGAACACTTATTCCAACACACACCACTACTAGCCAGGGTCTGGCTTGGGCTTGTGGTAGGAGCAGGGCTCATGGACTTCTTTGGGATGAAAGCAACTCATGGTGAATTGCATACAGTGCTTTTCATTTAGCTTTCCCCTTTGCACGTACACCTTACCTACAACTCCTTACATATACATGCTTCTATGACCTTGGACCTTCTGTCCTCAGGCTTTCTACACTTCACTCCCATGGACTGCCCATACACAATCCCACTCCACACATTACTCCAGACAACATGCATCCCTTCCTCATATGGCAGTCCTTGTTTTCACTCACATACACTCTGCTCTCACTTTACTTGTGGACACTACATAAGATGGGACGACCACTGTAAAGCTCCTCAGACATCTTACATTCTGTTTGGGTGAGTGTCCCCTTCACTTCATCTTATTACTTCCTTACACCTTCCCTGCAGTGCACTTGAACCACATCGTGTTGCCTACTGCACTCACAACTCACTCTACTCTGCTGCAGGCATGTTGCCAGCCTCTCTATCCCTATTGGGATTCTCCTATGTACTCTCCCTCATCTATATAATAGTTGCTGCTGTCTGCCATAGCCTGCATGCACAACTCAGAGGTTGGCAAAGAGAGGTGCAGCATCCCATGGTCCTGTGCATGACAGATTGACTGGTGGAAGTTTGTTGTAGCCAACATCCCAGACTCCAAGTTTGTCAAGATGTATGTACATCATTTTCATGCTGCATCCAGGCCATATGCTTGCATTTGCTGTATTGCAAGGACATAATGGTCACCAGACAATCAACTTTCTCTCCACTCCATGTGCATGACTTCTATGTGATTCAATGGTGACAAGGTCATGGAGATGAGATGGTGGATTCTTATGCTAACTTAGGACACATTCAAACATGACGCGCAACACGTTGGACGAAATACTCCATACGTGATTTACGTAGTGTGGAGAGGTCTGTCAATAAGCAATGGGCATGCACCAGTATGAGAAACTACATGTTGCAATGGCACACTGTGATTGGGTTGAATATTTAGGACTTCAGCAGTGGATTGAGACTTCGGCAGAAAGTAATGTTATAGAGGTAACAAGCTTCAAATGAACTGGACTGGGTGATATTATGGATATTGTTATTATGTTGAAATTCGGGATCGAGCCGCCATCGGGATTGCAATCTTGCGCAGGTGCAGGTGCAGAGAGGGCTTTCATACGGGGGGTTATATCTAAACTATGATATATACATTGTTCTATACATCCTTGGGCGATTTCCCCACTATCAATCTTACCCTTCACCAGGACAAGCGCACTCCGCGCGTGGTCGTTGTGACGTCAATATCACAGTTCTTCATTTTTGATGCGACGCAAAAAACCAAAA
>QLPN01022443.1:1296-19145 GCA_003314395.1 Albatrellus ellisii
CCTTACTAAGTAAAGTGGAGCTAAGCTCACACTTGTAGTAATAGTACTACACTTTACTAGTAAGTAAAAGAGAAAGAGAAAAAAAAGAAACCGTTACGAGGTGCCAAAGCAAGTGCCTCGTAACAGGGATACAGCATAGGTGGTTTGTGTGCAGAGGAATATGATGAGTGCGAAGAGTTGGGTGGTTTTGATTGAGCCTGCCATGTGCTGGGCAGGGCCCATAACCTGTGAATGCAGGCTTGGGCAGGCCAAGAGAACCAGAATGATAGAGATTGCATTGAAGGTTAACGAAGTAACATCTGCAGCGTAGATAGTAGTCATGGATGCAACAAGCACCATGACATGATAGAGAGAGATGTCAGACAACATGAAAGACGTCTGAGGAGTGTATGTAGAGGAGTCTGTCTTATGTAGTGTTTGTTAGGTAAGGTTGAAGCGGAGATAGTGAAGTTGAGAACAAGGACTACTTGAATGAGAGGGACGCGCGTCGTCCCAGAGTATAGAGTGGAGTGTGAAGAATGTGTGTATGTAGTGGTACGTAAGGATAAAGAGTATAGGTGACGGTGATGTAGGTGAGTCAGGCGGAGTATATGTGCACGTGGTCGTGTGATTTCAACAAAGAGCAAGCAGATAATATGTATTGGTATAAGCAGCATATAGATAAACACAGAAATCAACAGCTTAGAGAGCTTAAATCAAGTGCAGTTTAGGAGAATCCCTAGATTGTGAAGTTGACAAGACTGGCATTTAAGACTGCCAGTCTTCCCACTACTTATACTAAAGAGGTGTCCTAACTATAGTATGAGTAAGGTTCAGGGATCAACAATGATTGTGCAGCAATCAACATGATCATGTGACTAATAGCACATCCATAATAAACTACTAGTGAAGTAGCCACAAGTGTGAAGTGAATAAGAGATAAATAAATGTAAATAAAGATGAGATGGTATGAGTCCTTGCTAATTATATGGTGATAGTCCTTAGCAAGTAAATTAAAGAGTGATAAAAAAGAAATAGAGACACTTTATAATACTTGGAGTAAAACCCACAGCTTAGTACATAAATACTATAGTACTATAAAGGATAAGAGATCGAGTCCTTACTATAAGTGGAGCTAAGCTCACAGCTGTAGCTAATACTATGCTTATAGTAAGTAAGATAAGAAAAAAAGGAAGAAAGGAAAAAAGGAAGAAAGGAAAAAAGGAAGAAAGGAAAAAAGGAAGAAAGGAAAAAAGGAAGAAAGTCCATTACAAGGTGCCAAAGCAAGTGCCTCATAACAGAGACTATATCAAGGTTCTCTTTCCTGAGGGTTCCCAGGAAGCATCCACTTTGAATGTAGTGTATCCTGAGGTGTTACAAAATATCTTACCAGCCCCTTGGTGAGTTTTGTTGCTATATACCATATTCTTATGATGTAAAAAAAAAGCAACAGTAAATTAGTGGAGCAGAGTGTTCAGACAAGATTCCTTTCTATATTGGATTGGTAACTTGCACTGCTGTTGAATTGCACTGCTGTATTTGTTGGTTTTTCACTACCTTATGATGCTGATCACACTGTTTACTTATTAAGTATACTTATTTCTATCTCATCTTATTGGTATTTCTTTTCTCTTTATAGTTTGAGCTCCTCTTAAACTCTATTCTGCTCTTACTATATCTTCTTTACTTTGTCTTTGTCTCACCTCAGCACTTCTGCATGTGCTGAGGTGAGTATCTCTTCTACTCTCTGAGTTCTCTTCTGACATACCTGCTCTATGCAGCTCTCTCTCTTCTGTGTACCCTCTACCCTCTGGTACACATCTTCTCTATCTTACAGCTATCTATCTGGCTATCTATCTAGCTTTCTAGGCTTTTGGACTGTGGTCCTCTTGGCTTATTTGTCTTCACCTGGGCTTACAAGCCTATCTCTACACTATGATGTTTTGTCTGCTGTTTGCCACATTGCCCCTGTTTCAATAGTATTATACTCACATATTTTCTCCCCTCTGGCACAGAGTTTATGGTGGAAGGACAGCTGGAGAGGTGATTAGAATTGGTTTCTAAATTGGAATTGGTCTATAAATAGGTAGAGCACTGCTTCCTTTTATTTTCTGTAGCAACAACCTACATATACTGTCACAGATGATGCCCTGCTACTTCATGTTGCAATGCAACAGGTCCTTGCACTAGTTTGAGGAATGCAAAGACTGGAAGTGAAAGTTGAAATTGACAATTGTTGGATGCAAGTTGATCAGCAAAAATTGAATGGTCGGAGTGTGAAATTTGAGAGACAGTCAGATATGACACCGGGCGCCAAGGTTGAACCGTGTGTTTATAATACCCGCCACTTATCGATGGCAGGAATATCCATATACCAAGTTTGAAACTTCTCCTATTCGCCCGCAACTGGAAATAGACGGACCATGACTGAGCGGTGCCGAAGAAGAAGCCCCTAAAATCAAGATTCCAGAAACGCAAGATGTTTAGATTCACTGAGTCTGAATCGGGGATCGAAATGAAGGAGGTCCTATATAAGTCAGGCTACTGTCTCCATTTAGGCCAAGATCCGCTGTTTGGTCCTCCCACATTGGCTTATCTCCCACTGCGTTTCTGGTCCCAGTTTCTGCTCAGTTCTGTTGTACAGGACCTTGGTTCTACTATTATTTTTTTGCAATCATGTCGGCTAAGGTTTACGTTGGGTCAGTCCGTGTGTGCTTGTGTTCCCGCTCATGTGCGCTTCTCCTGTTGGGGAGAAGCGTGTGACTGATAGTAACTTTGTGTATTATTGTTAGCAATCTGAGTTGGGAGACGACCGATGAGAGTTTATCAGCAGTCAGTGTAATATTCTGGTGTGAGAGCTGAGCTTGTCATCCTCATGCAATCAAACATTCCTATCATTGCAGGCTTTCTCCGAGGCTTCGACAGTTCTTGAAGTACGCGATCTTATATTTATTTTTTCGCCTCGCGTGTTGCCATGTTGCACGCTGCAATGAGATTATCTAACAAATCTCGAGTCCAAACAACTGATTGGTCACATAGGCAATCGTAATGAGGGACTCTGAGACTGGTCGCTCGCGGGGGTTTGGCTTCGTTACGTTCAGCAGCGAAGAAGAGGCCAACCGAGCCGTCTCTACTTTCAATGAGCAAGACCTTGATGGTAGAAGAATTCGTGTGAACATTGCTAACGCTAGGCCCAGTGGAGGTGGAGGTCAGATATTCTGAAAAACGTAAAATTTGTCTTTTTAAAATTAAACAACCAGGTTACGGTGGCTCCGGCGGTGGTGGAGGCTACAGTTCTGGTGGATACCGTGGCAGTATGCATGTTTGCTGCAGAGTTTTTCCGTATTACTCAAACGTTTTGCTGTCAGGGGGCGGCCGTAGTGGTGGTTACGGTGGTGGTGGCTATGGTGGCGGCGGCGGTCAAGGCTACCAAGGGGGTGGATACGGCCAGTAGGGTACTTATGCCCCCGATAACTGTCGAAGTCTTTGACTGAGCATTTTATACACAGCAGGTTACAGTCAGGGTGGCCATCCACCACAAGGTGAATATCAGCATGGCTTTGGAGGCAGGAGCTCTGGTGGTCACGTCTAGCAGTATGTCGGCTATATCGATACTAAATTATTCTCGCTGACAGCCCCTAGCTGAACAGTGTTTGTCTTGTCATTCTCCCTTAATTGCCTGCAATATGATTTTTCCTTTTGCCATCATGTTCACACATTTCCGTTTTCGTTCTCGACCCGCCCATCCACGTCAGTTCTTTCCCAATTCCTATCGTTTCCATTAGCACTTGTCGTTTTTGTCCCTGACTTGCGCTCTTTTAGTCTCGGCTACAATCACAATCTGACTTGTACTAGTACAATCTCATCGACTTCTCTGTCTTACTACCACGACTTGCAATTGTGGATGGGTGTCCTTGTATATCTTGTATTTCATGAAAGCCAGCGAAAGCAGTCGATTGCTGCCTGCTCTTAACGCTATATCACTTTGTGTCTGCCAGGATGTGTGATTGAGGGATACTTGGAAGTGTGCTTGTGCACAGAACACTCAGAGAAGCTGGCGAGAGAAGCCGGCGGGATCGGACAAAGGCGACTAAACAGGACAGTGGTCTGTATAGCGAGGCAGCGGTGCACGGAGTGGTGTGGGCAGGTGGCAGAGAGGGTAGGAGAGATGTGAAGGTGAGTGGCAATGCTGCCTGCCCGAGAAGGACGCCGAGACAGCGGCAGACCAGGGTGAGTAGGTGGAAGTGCTTGTTTTGTACGTCGTATCAGTGCATGCATGCCGGTCGCCGTTGTGGGAGCCAAGGCAGGGGTGGTGTTACGAAATTTCTTCTTTCTGCTTACATACACCAGTTTACTGCACCGCAGTGTCCTTTTACTAACTAATCTATGTGCAGTATTACTGGACCATTCCCTTCTGCAGCTTTGTACTATATTTACTGCAACAGAATATTCCAGAACTTACAGTTGTATACTATATAAAGAGCCAGATACTATACAGGATCCTTAGCTTAGTCTCCTGTATTCACAGCATCTGTCTTCTGTCACTCTTGGAATTCTCATCCTGTTGTGTTCTCGTTAGTGTGCTACACTTTGAGTCTTTCATCCGTTCCTGTACGATCATAACCGGCCATTCTGCCGTACTAAATCGTAACAGGTGGGCCGCTACGGCAGGCACAGAGTGCGAGGCAGAGCCAGGCAAGTAGCGACAGCCAACTTGAACATGCACGTACGACGTACGAAACTAGCACGAGCGTGCGCATTTCGTGGCCTTGGTGCATGTCGGTCAGGGCAGGTCAGGCGGCAGCGGCGGTGACACAGAATGGTCAGCGGGTCAGGCGGTGATGGCTGGTAACAGTCAGCAGGCAGATTTGCAGTGTCCCACACGCCAGTCAGGCGGCAGCTAGTAGTAGTAGTAGTAGTAGTAGTAGTAGTAGTAGTAGTAGTAGTAGTAGTAGTAGTAGTAGTAGTAGTAGAGTGTGAAATTGCCCACAGATACGAATCACTCTACTATGTGGCGTAGTCAGCCAATATATAATTCTCGTTTCTCGTAACTCACGATGAAGATGTGTCTACTCTACATGTACACTGCACACGATATGAGAACGTAAAACAATACAGATGGCCAAGCCACGGCGCAAAGGTCAAGCATGACCCGGCCCAGAAATCCTAGATTTGCAGCTACCCACCGACTTCCATTTCGGATCCTTGACACTTCCTTGGATAGATTTTCTCTCGGCGGTCGGTAACCGTGCAACGGCAAGGGGGTTCGTGAAGGAGATGCAGCGAAATCGTGCGACGAGGCCAATCTACGTGACAACCTAGGATAGAGGATGAGACCGACGGACACCATGAGTAGGGGGCCATATAGGAATAGGTAGCTGTTGAGTTGATCGGGAAGAAAGCATGGTCGGTCTGCAAACGTATGCGGGCTTGAAGAATCAATTTCCCTGCTGGATAATGTCAGAAGATGGAAGCCTGGATGCTTGATGCCCATCGCGATGGAGAGTGACTTGACAGTCACCTCGCGAACAGGGTGTGTGGAGACCTGTGAATCGTTATGAATGTATTCACAATAATCATGATCGTCACCGCTACTAACGACTCAGTATATATTATATCAATGAAGTCAGATGAATGGTATACCTGAATATCAGCGACGGATTGAATGTCCTCAGCAACACGTCAGAGGTTTCATGGCTAAACGTGTTTTGATAACCGAGGCCCCATCCAGCATTGATAGCGCCCTTTTCTCTTAAAGGACCACAAGACGCGCCATCCGGCCGTGATAAGGGGATGTGTGTAAAGAGGATAAGAGGGGTTTCTTTTCGTCACACTTCCCGGTGAGCTATTATCACAAACCCTTGGGGAACGAAAGAACATACCACGGCTTGATGATATAGACATAGAAAACCGTATTTCACTCAGCTCCTTCTGCAAACCTTGCATCATGTCCTGACCGGTCTCTGCAAGCAACCAGCTTTCTTCAACCAGCTTCGGGGCATCTATCAGAACGAGCGAGTGATTGGAAAGGAAGAGGTGCTGATTCAGGGGCCCAAACGAAGCCTTGTAGCGAGAGCGCGCTAGTCTTGAGGCGTCGTGAGAGGCTCCAAGTCTGGAGAGAAGTCAATTCCATTCTAAACTCCTTTGCAAGAAAACGCACCCGACATCGTGGTTTCCTGGCAAATAGTACACCGGTAAAGACGCGGGAGCTGGGAATATACGGCGAAATTGGTGCAAATACGCAGTATATCTGTTGTAGGCAATGGTATACTGTCCAAGCTGCGAGAGGCATAATAAACGGACTCACTCGCTGGCCGACATCTCTGCTCTTCCGTTGTCCATCATATCACCAAGGAATATGACCGCATCTGGACGCATTGTCATCGCAATACGCCAGGACCTTCGCAGGTTCATGTCCACGATGGATTGTGTGAGAGACATAAGGAGTGCATGGCGCCCTGGGTAAGAGTTTGAGTCGAGGACTTGGGGGTCGGCTATGATAAGGACGTGTGTGGATGGGCCTATGGCGGTGGACTAGTTGGTGCAGCTTAGGGCATCAGAACCTCTGCAATAGATAATCACCCACCTGCGCTGTTTCCGGCTGTGGCCAGCTGCATTTCAGTCCGTGAAACCAGAAGATTCCTAGTTCACACCAAAGGATGGCAGTAACCCATGCAACCCGAAGGTGAGCAGTCACCCGTTTTGTATGTAACATGTTGGTGGCGTAAAGGGAGAAGGGGCAGGTACTGTACCCGAGCGACTGGGGAATGGGGATGTTCAAGAAACAAAGGAAGTGCTAGAAGAACGCAGCAATTGTGATCCGTACGAGATTATACGGCTGGAATTGCTGCTTATAGTAGCGAGTGTGATCGAACTGGCTGTGAAGACTGACGGCCAGCCAACTCAATTGGTGCCAATTTATTTACTGTGCTTGTTTTGTGCACAAGTCGAGTAGAGAACAACAACCTCATGCTTGAGCTTTCGCCCACAGCAGCGCATTCTCAGATATGGCCATTGACGAGCTAATACAGTGAACCCTTACATAAGGACTCCTTACTACCTAGATGTCAGTGAGGACAGATGGAGTACTAGTCTGGCCAAGGCTTGTTCGCTTGCTGTTCGATGCCCTATCTACCATTATAAGGAAAAGAACGAACTTTGACTATTGCTTATCCATTGGCTATCGCACATCCTTTGGGTTTGTTCAGAGTGAAGTGTTCTGACAGAGGTGAGTGGATTTAGCGTGAGTGCATGCACTCTAGTTCATGATGCGTACTGCCACGTTTGTTATATATTGCAGTACAGGAGGAAAATGGTCAACCAAGTAGAACACAGACTCAACCGCAGGCTGAATGTGGTGAGATCTCCCCTTGATCTCCGCGCTCATTTAGCTGAACTTGAAGTTAGCTTACCGAAGTACCGTATTAATAACACCCACCAGTTTCGCGATTGGACGTGCAAACTTCAAGCTGAAGGTTTGACGCGTTTCTCTGGTCGACTGCCGAGCCTGGGACATCAATATTCCATATTCTTCCAACACGATGTAGGCAGTCGAGTGACGGCTGCAGCGAAGCACATCATGATTAGGGATTAGTGGTGGACGCACTGCGACTGGTGCTGTAATCTGTCGCTGTTTCGGAGGTGCCATTGAACTTTACGGTGGCTGACTCAGCAGTTGTAGATCCGCGATGATATCGGAGATCAATTGGGGACTACTTGAGCAGCCAACGCCAACGCCATCCTCTTTCCTTCAGTCGCCTGCAATGCCTACTACTGTCATATCCTCACCTGGTAAAGTTCTGCTAGCAGGGGGATACCTTGTCCTCGACCCCGCGTACGAGGGCATTGTTGTCTCAACTTCTTCCCGATTTTACACCGTCGTCCGGTCCGGTAGCTCCAATCAGATCCGTGTGCAATCGCCCCAGTTCTTAGATGCCACATGGTCATACTTTGTTCTTATCGACCACTCCTTCCAACGCCCTGCCTTGAAAGTTGACCAGGTCCCAGAGTACGTCTAACCATTACTCTCCGACTTCCGTTTCAAAACTCCCTGCCAAGTCCGGCCACGTCCTCCAAGAACAAGTTTGTACACCTTGCCTTGCAGAAAACGCTGTCGCTCGTCCTCGAAACTAAAGGGGAAGCTGTCTTCACGGCCCATCTTGGCACGGGACTTGACATCACTATTGCCGGCGACAATGATTTCTACTCGCAACGGGAGCAGGTAATTCATGCACTACAGATTTGGATGCCATTATTCACTCGCTCAATTGGTAGCTGGAAAAGATGGGCCTGCCTGCAGACATGAGCTCACTTTTCAAGATCCCCTCCTTCTGCCCCACCGGCGTCACCCTCGCAGACGTGTCAAAGACCGGACTCGGCTCTTCTGCTGCACTAATAACATCGCTCGTAACTGCTCTTCTTGTCCAGTTCGATGTTATCCCATCATCCGCGCTTTCCGCAGTCAATAGTTCCGTCGAAGCCCTGTCCTTCAAGCAGTACGCGCACAACGTGTCACAGTTTGTGCATTGCTTGGCTCAGGGAAAAGTAGGGAGCGGTTTCGACGTGTCGGCAGCCGTATTTGGCAGCCAGATCTATACTCGCTTTAGCCCCGATGTCATCCAGTCCCTCATGGAAGACACAGTAGGGCCATCTCCTCATCCGGTGCATGCTTCCCTCATGTCTGACCGTAACTGCCTTTGGGCTCGCGTTTTACTCTACGATTGTTAGACAGGTAGTCAGCCGCTGTCGCCGACGTTATCTCCTTCCAACCCGGCCTGGAACTACAAGGTGCAGCCTTTCAAGCTTCCTCCCTATACCAGACTCCTTCTGGCAGACATCCATGCTGGCAGCAATACTCCATTGCTAGTCAGCCAAGTGCTGAAGTGGCGTCAACAAGATAGCGCTACTGGTGAGCACAGCATAACCCACAACGAAATGAAACGTGAGTGACACCTTTTAGCCAATTCGGTATGGACGGCGCTGGATCAATTGAACATGTCTTTGGGGAAGACGCTCTTAAGACTATCCGAGCTCTACTCTGAAAATCCGACGATATATCTGGAGGTCATCCGCTATGTCTCCAGCATGTGCTCTGTCCAGGTAGGTAGTTCAGAGACATTATGACATTAACCCGAATGCCCAATACCGACTAGTGGCTGGCCAATCTCACTGCGGAAAAAGATCGCGTTGCGTGCCTCGAAGCCTTTTACAACGCGCACACACTCACCGAGGTAAGTCCATGTATCATGCGGACCTTATCTACAGCACTGCTCACACATGCCCTCGTGCTGTTCTAGCAAATCCGCGCGAAGATGCGTGAGATGGGCAAGCTATCTGGGGTAGAAATCGAGCCGCCGCAGCAAACCAAGCTCTTGGATGATAGTATCTCACTTGCTGGGATCATCGGGGGCGGCGTTCCTGGAGGTATGTTATTTTGCCTTCTTCCCCCCACAGCTGTCTGCTCAGCTTCTTCTAGCGGGTGGCTTTGACGCTGTATGGCTCCTTCTCTGCGAGCCCCCGGATTCTATTCCTGGCATGCGGCCTCTGCATCGTGTCGAATGTCTCTGGTCCGATTATCCCGGTGTAACCCCGCTGTTGGCACAGGAGAGCACAGCACAAGGCACATGCCTCGAAGATCTGGAAGCAGTGCCAGGTCTCAAGGCAGCCGTAGGCGAATAATGAATAAGTAATCATGTCTGCGATGCGATTCTGGTTTACATTGTCCCTGGATGTGCACGACGTGAACGTAGAATACCTTTACAGAGCTCATTACCATTCTATATGCAGATCTTGGCGTTTCCCTCTGATGTCCAGACCTTCCCGAGCGCGAGGAACAGAGATAAAGCCATTACGATGCCCCCGAAGGTGACACATGCGTAGGCGGCTAGCATGGGTCGAGAATACCACGGCTTGTGCGAGTCGGTGAGCTTGATGTAACAAGCCGCCGGGAAGATGAAGGCTAAGGCTGTCGCCGAAAGCCCTCCAGTGATTTCCAACATGACACCCAGATCGCATGTTATAAGTGCGACTGTAAAAAAAAAGATGAGACGAACGCATACAATGATGATCACGAAAGTACTTGCGAATCATGGATGCAAAAAGGATGGTGGTTGTGAAAAAGACGTGCCGCTGCATACTGAACACCTCATGCGAGAAGAAGTATTGTTCGACCACCTGCTTGAGTTAGCCAGTGTATTCCTCGTATGAAGACGACGGACACACCTCCCGGCATACAAAAAGCTCGAGCGGAAGTGTAGTAAACATGTTGAGGCCAAAACAAAATCGAGCAACATTGATCAACTTATCTGTCTGCAGATCTTCTAATGAGTAACAGAGAGGTGATTCGACTCGTCAAAAGACTCACAGGCGAGAAGTTGTTAAGAATGTTCCCCTCTGTTTTGTTCGTGAAGACCACAAAACCAGATATGCCCATGGTCAGACATGCCGCTAGAGATATCACAGTCGACACATGCGTGACTTTCGCGAACCGATCCAGCGTGGGCGTGCGCAAGCTCCCATAGATGAGGAGCGAATTATGATGACATACGAACGCAAAACTGATGACCCCAATGGCCTGAAGGATACCAGGCTCGATGATGGAGTAGCGTTTGGTGGGGTCGCCTTTGAGCAGCGGTGACACGAGCGGCCCTTCGAAGATGACAGAGGTTACGATGATAAGCATGCCGCAGAGAGCGAAAGCGGATGCAATGGAGAGCTTGTGGATGTCGCGATATAGTGAAAGCGGATATGATATGCAAGATATGCAAAGCACGATGATGAACTGCCGGTTTGCGAAAATAGAAAGAACGGGTGTCGTCAGCAGGGAGGGGAATATGGAACGGATGACGTGAGGGATTGTATCCCCTATAATACAGTTAACTGGGCTAGACATAGGAGTCGATAGACTTCACCTACCAATTATTATACCAAAAGCACACATTCCTGGCAGGTTACTTTAGAGCCCGTTTCGGCAGTTCACATGGGAGGTCACTCACCCCCGAATGCGAAGGAAAACTGGAAAAATGACACTACTGCACGGCCACTTGACCCAAAACATCGATTCATGATCCCGATGTACGAGTTTGTGCCACTAAGCTTGGCATTCGTCACGATGAGGCGGATTGTCCAATCTGTGACGCCGCATAGCACGACGAGAAGAAAGATGCCCGTGAAGAATCCCGCTCTACTGATAGCGTATGGGAGGCCTGCCCATAACCGTCTTTTAGTATGGCATGCAGTGACAGAAATATATGTTGAATCCACACCGATAATCCCTGCACGATAGAATACCCATGGATCAGAGAAGGTAGTTCCAGCCTAGTTCACGTTCCAGTCTCACCTGCTCCTAGAATTGAGTTCGCCATGTTTGCTATAGAATTGAACATCCCTCCGCCCTCGTACTGCTTAGCTGCAAGCTCGTCCAGATCAAGCTCTCCAAGAGCGGCTTCGCGGTCTTCACTTAATGGTATGGTCGTTTCCAAGCTTCGCCGGACGGCTGAAGCATCCAGAAGGCCCACGAGAAGAGGGGCGTTCTGGCCGTGACGTCGGCGGTTTCTGCTTTGTCGCTCTGCCTCGATCTGAGCGAGAGAACTATCGTCCAAATCGTCAGAATCCAGCTCGTATTCTGCGAGCGGAAAACGTTATGACAAAGAGCTAAGACTAATGAACTGGACACACCCGTCTCCCTGCTCTCATATGTCGATCGCAATGGCAGACTTATGACCTGGACATCCTCCTGAAACCGCACAGCGTGCTCACCCCTACCTTCTTGGGGGGAAGTCAGTACAGAGCTCTCGGCGTGGTCGTCGTCGTCATCTATGGAGAAGAGGACTGCGTCGTCTGGCTGGTCCGGCGAATCATTCTGCTTCACGGTCAGCAATGGCTCGCTGGCCTCCTCTGCATGTCTGTTCTGGCGGCTAGAGTCCCGTCCTAACATGAGTCAAATGCTGTCCTCCGCGTTGCAGCGCGTTCCGCCAATACCGCCAGTTTGCGTGAAAAACAGCTGAGTTCCCTGGGAAACTATGAGGGAGTAGGCAGTGTTGCCTCTTCGCGCAGAATTGATGGTCACAATATGTATAATATTTCCAAAAGCGGAAGCATCATGAACTCTACTTAAATTATATATAATATGTAACACTAAGACGCACGCCCGCAGGGACCCGGGACAGTGACGGTATGGCTAGACAATGTCAGCAGCCCTAGTGTCATGTACCGACCGAGTCTTGGTGGAACGTGGCAGAAGATGGTAGGCTGGGCAGGCTGGTGAGCCCACGGTTCTGATGTGAGACTGTCATAGTTTGGAGATGTCCAACAGGTGTCGGCAACCATGATGGTGGTGTTTAACGTGATACAATAGAATTTTGGAGACGTCCACAGGTGTCAGTAATGGTGGTGATCTAGTTTAACATGAGCTGACCCCGTGAGGGTTCAAATTCGATATGTGGGGCGGGACAACATCGCCGACTTAATGGTGTCGAGCACTGTGCCTCAATACTATGGGCGTGACAGCGTAGGCGGGTGCCTGTGGCTCGGGTCTAGTTTAGAGTGTCAGGTATAAGACATGAAGGGGGGCGTGGGTATAGCATAGAGTTGTTAGTGAGGAGTTCTATATGTGCGGGTTATGATCGTTTGATCAGGGCGCCGGTTGCTGCGATGAACTTAGTTGTTGTACGTCTGCCATTGTGCCTAAGAGGTCTGCATGAAGTTGTCAGAGACATCCAGCAAGGTGTGTCAGTGTGGTTTGTATACCATATGGGGCACTCTCGAGGTAGATACTCGTCCGCATGTACAGCCTCAGGGGTTTGCAGACGGTGTCGATGTCAGCAAGTGTGTTTGGAGGGCCTTTCCGCACGTACAGTTTTCGTTCTCAGGTATGTTGGATGCGTAGCGGTGCTCACCGATGCGTGCGTCAATGAGAGCATTGTTCAAGTTTTGGTCTCCAAGGGGAGGGCCCGTTAACCCAGCCTCCGAGGGTACCAGTGCGTCCATCCATTTCCATCTCCTTGCGTGAAGGTTTTCAGTCGTAGGGAAACCGCCTCCGCACCTCTCGCCCCTTCACCCCTACATGTTCTGGTACTGATACTATCTTTATCATACACGCCTCTCCCTGCGGCCACTTCCCCGCCATATCTTCTGACTTCCTTGGAATCCGTTGTCCCGCTTCTCCCCTTTCGTCGTATACGGTCTGAGCTGCTGCGTTGTTTAGAGTCTGCCAGTGGATATACGTGCACATTTGTGATACCCTTTGTGAGATGTGCATTCGTATATTTTGGTGGCAGCTCGGTGGGCCTTCTGCATGACCCATAACCCGGCGTCGTATACGTCAAGTTCTGCTCCCGTTCCCAATCCTTTCGAGATTGTGATCACCTCCGTTCGTTTGTAATATTCTACGACCGCTCCTGTAGTATGTCTATCTATCTGTGATATAATATGATGTCGTGAGTGCCTGGAGTCTTGATGGAGTGCTTCTTTCCTCCAGGTCATTTGCGCGTTTTGCTACTCTTGAATTGCGGCAAAATCAGGATCTTCAGGTGCGAGGCCGAGTGTGGTCGTGGTCCATGGTGTCGAGTCGGGTGTCAGATGCTCAGCAGAGGGAATTGTGAGGTGGACGGGTGGAGGTAGTATCTTCGTGTTTGGTGTGCGAGTACGCATGGTGCCTGGCGCCGCTTCTCAGGGTAGGGAGAATTTGGCGGGATCCCGTGCCGCCATCGTTGTGGTAACTCTTGCCAGTGCAAGTCGGCGGGCTCGTCTATTGCTTTGTAAGCTGAAGGGTGTCAAGTGGGGGAACAGTGGCTTCGACTTCAGGCGCCACTGTAACTAAGCTAAATGAAGCTCGGATGAAGTGCGGAACGTGCCCTGAGGCTGAGGTGCTTGCTTCCGAGCTGCCCAACTAGTCAGTCAATATATTTCGTTTCCTGTCATAAGGTTAGTATTTTCGGTCACTATCCCCACAGAACGCTGTAGCCATGTTTTCTATCATGACTTCCCTCCCCAGAATTGTTACGGTTCTCACCATCTTGTCCTCACAGCACATGGCGTATGGCACGTTTACGGGTTCCGATAATAAAGCCAGGAACAAGTTTGACTGGAGCGCAGTGAAGTATGTCTATGCATTTGGCGATTCCTACTCGTTCGTGGAAGGCACGGCGGGACTTTCCAATTTCAGGTCTGCTGCGTTTCTTGTGTCTCATTGTTTTACACTGTCACCTCATTCTGTGATTGTACTGGTCCGGAAAGCTTCATCGGGGATGCCCAAAACTTTTCCTTCACACCCCAGCAGGTTCTCAGCGATCAGATCATCGCTAATCATGTGAGTCCATGCCTGGGTCCTTTGCGAGCGAAATATCACAGGGCTCACCCAAACCAATACCAGACAAGTTCCGGTGGTCCAAATTGGGTTCGTCCATGAGCTGTTCTCACCGTTCACTAGTCGCCTAACATCCACCTCTATGTATCAGCTCGAGTATTTAACAGGGTGCTTCCAAGGTCTTCCGGCCAACTGCCCGCGCCAGCTGTGGGACTTCGCGTTTCGCGGCGCTAGTGTTGACGGCAATATGTGAGATATTAGCGATCACCGTGTCACGGGAATGACTCTGAAGTGCATATAGATTTCCATCTCCCCGAAATTTCACGCTTAACCTGGCCGACCAGGTTCGTCAGTGGTCGCAGTACGCGTCCGATGTGTTGCCGCGCACACCCAGTACAGCAACGCTCACCACGTGGTGGATTGGTATCAATGACACGCACGACGCCTTGGGTCTTAATGTCAGAGTTCTCTGTGCATGCCGCTCACACCCATGTCGCATAACTTATACGCTCCCTACAGCTTACAGATTTTAGCGCTTTATGGGAATCCGTTTTCAACTCGTATTTTCAAACTGTTGTATGTTCCCCCATGCATACAGGACTTCTTGACAGCCGTTTTACCCGCTTTCCCTTCGCAGGAACAGGCATATACTAATGGTCTTCGCGGGGCATACCTCTTCTTCAACGTGCCCCCGCAAGAACGTTTCCCTGCGTTAGTCGGAACCGACCAAGTCAGCGCTCAGAAGGATCGGGTCCAGGAGTTCAATGACGTGTTGCAGGCACGCGTCCAACAGTTCGCCGCGGCGCACCCCGACGTCAGCGTTATCACGTTCGACGCCCATTCGTGGTTCAATGATAAGCTGGACCATGCAAGCCGATACGGGTTTTCCAATATCACTGGGTAAATGTCATTAATCTCGCAACGGTGCAAGTACTTATCTCATTGTTGTGATGCAGGTTTTGCGGGTGCAACGACCCAACGTATTTTTGGTACGGTGCGTAGCAATAATGTACGGGACATACTTCACCGGCGTGCTGATTATAGATGGTTGCCAGACACAGCGCACCCGGTCGTTCGTGTGTATCAGTTGCTCGCCTCTGATATTGAGAAAGTGCTATCGGAGGCATCGGAGGAATGAGTGTGCGCGTGCTTGGCAATACAAAGAAGCGACCTCAAGATAAACGAGGACGGCCCAGGGGATGATGTGTAACGAGGCGACTGGTGGGATGGAGTACTAGTAAAGAGATGAACACAATTGATGGCATTTACAACACCATAACTACCCTGACCAGCAGACGCGTGCGAGAAAGCAAAATAAGTAACGAGACCACACGTACAACCTGTTTGATGGCCAACACGGAACGATGAGAGCTATAGAATACGCCGATTACTGTAAGAGGCAGAGAAGAAGTCGTAAGAAGTGGGTCGTGACGAAGATGAGTAATACCTGATTACGACGCCTTGCGATATGTTTCAACCCCTGAAGCCATAACAATTGCAATTGTCCCATCGATAGCATCGATTATTAATAGGTCGATGTCATCACCCGGGTTCTGTCGCAGTCGTGCCGCCGGACGATCCATCGACAGCAGTCGTAGGATCCTGGCCTGTGACTCGCAGGCAGTCCAACATCTGGATCGATGGCTGGAAGTGCAACAGCTGGCGGAGGTGCTACTACCACCAGCAAAAAGGGATTTCCCCTGTATTCCATTGTAACACATATCCAGGTTGATGTCTGGTTTATAAGGTATTGTAAACTGTCAAATAGGTAGCTCAAGTCTCTATAAGGATTTAATCCAGAAGTCCTTATGTTTGATTCCAAAGGCATAGATCGGATAAGTGTATGCCTTACAAAGTCACCATATACCTTTTGTAGGTGCTCTAAGGCGCTGAACAGGCAGGTAAACAGTCGGGAGTGTCAATAAGTTGATCAGAGCAAGGTTAGTGGTCTTCAGGACAATAGTATTCAGCCATGTCCTAGTACATTATGACATAAATTCCTCTTTTAAAACTTAGTGATGTCTGTTGTTGACTAAGTTTACTTTTAGGCCTAAGCTAACTCACCAGTGATCACCAGTCAATTCGGTTGGTGATATTAGGGTCGGGTGGCCTATACATGGATGTAAATGGATGACTTCCCGTAAGGGTTGGACAGTTGTGGGTTCCAATGGACATTAATGATAACCAGGGCTAAAGTGATCTGTTGGAGATTTGTGTGTGGCTTCACAACCTTCAGGTTCAGTGTGTAGGAGTTAATCAGATTCTGAGTGTTTATGTGTTGTTTTTCTTGACCTTTACATCTACAGGATGCTGTGCATACTTAGATTACATACTGAGTATGTCCTTCCTCATCTTGTCTTATCTCTCTTCTCTACTGGGTACTTGCTGTACCAGTATGTTTTCACATGGGTTCATTTATTTGACCCACATTGTTCTCCTTATTGAAGGAGGTGTTTGGAATAGAGCATGGCCAACTGTAGAAAGAAGAGAATGTATTCTCCAGGGAGAAATAGTAAGAAAGATATAAAATGAATGGTGTAGTGAGTGAGTACTGACCTCAGTCTCTTCATAAAAGACTGAGGGAAAAGAAAACTATGCAAAGGAAAATTTTCTGTAAGCAGGGTCCATCCATATCATCCCTGAGTCCTGCAACAAGTCTTTGTGGCATGTTGTGCTATTTGTGTGTTCACACCATAAATGCACTGTTGTGTTATCACACTTTCACTGTAGCACATTGCTGTAATCTCCAACATGCCCACTCAGCTAGTGTGCAAGTGGATGCCCATGCTGGAGCGGAACTGCTCATGCTTCTGCCATGCCAGCCCCTTCATTAGCATGTCTGCAACCTGCTCACCCATCAGAATATACTCCAGCTCCAGTTCACTGTTAGCATACTTCTTGCACAAGAAATGATACCACACATTGATGTGCTTGGTATGCACATGGAACACCAGATTTTTTGTGATAAGCTCTCATGGTGATGAGGCTTGAGACTGCAGGCATGCATGAGAGTGAAGACAGAACAGCCAGTATACTGGTGCTCATGAGAGTAGGCAGGTGTCAGGACATGTTTATTTTTCTATTCATTTTACAATTTATTTCAATCTTATTGCTCAAGATCTGATCAATACATCTTATCAGATCTCTCATGATTATCTATGACTCATTACCAATTTGTCATTGGCCCAATTGCTATACACATATGACTCAGATTCTCACAGTTGCTTATTGATGCTGTGCAATGCTGTGCATTGCTTACTGATACTTCTTACAGATGCTATACATCTTACTTATGTATGCCTGCCCTATAGTGACAGCACATGGTCTGTGTGCTGATCCATTTACTATATATACTGTACTTTGCTCATCATGTATTCCTTAGCTTGGTGCATCTGAGATATCTGCTTCACAGTGAGTTAGTCTTAGTGTTCTTGTTGAAATCTGGGCAGGGCAGCAAACTGAGAGAAGACCATGATATAAAACAGACAGGCATTAAGCCCAAGACAGATTGAGATTGTGAGAAGAGCTAGAGCTCATCAGAGCAAGAGGAGAGAGCAAGATTGCT
>QLPN01022443.1:19300-31408 GCA_003314395.1 Albatrellus ellisii
GATATAGTAAGAGCAAGATAGAGTTGAAGAGGAGCTCAAACTATAAAGAGAAAAGAAATACCAATAAGATGAGATAGAGATAAGTATACTTAATAAGTAAACAGTGTGATCAGCATCATAAGGTAGTGAAAAATCAACAACAAAGTCTGAGGGGTATGAGCCATAAGATCCTCTAGACACTGGGTATTGGAGAAATAATGTGATGTAATGATGCAACATGAAAGTGTGATGATAGGGAAATGCAACATGATTGGGGTGAGGGGAAGAGAGGATGCCAAACAAATGCAAGAGTAGGACTCAACACAGTAAATGCAACAATAACACATATATGGATGTAATGCAAAATAATGCAAATATGGATGCAACACAACTGTAAGTGTAACACTGGCACAATAAATGTGACCTTTGAGGAACATGAGCTTACTTGACTTCAAGACATGGAAAATGGAGAGTGGAGAGAGCCTTTTCTGCTTAAGGCTCAGACAAGAGAGGTGGGGCAAATATTGGGGGGGGGGTCTATTCATTTCTGGTGGGCAATGAGCCATATAAGTACAAGTCTAGCTCCAAGACTAGAGCACGAAAAAATCTAACAGAAGATTTACAAATGCAGGGTTGATCATAAAGAAAAACTGGAATGAGATGTGGAATCCAGAAACAGACATGACTGGCATAAAACAAAAAGGAAAAGCACCAATTGCACCAAAAGATGATGATGACTTCACAACCTGTGACTTCATGGTTACTTGGCAGGCCTTGACCAAGTCTCAGCCCATATGTCCTATCAGTACTGCTCCTCATTGGCTGAACCCAGTCCTCTGTTCCAGTGCCAAAGCAATAGTGTGATTGATGCAGCTATGGATGATTATTGCATGTGGTGCATTAATGTCACTGTATTTGCCTGATATCATTTTCTGTTGCTACACACACATGATGTTCATCAGTGTCCACCTTGGCATGTGCTGTAAATGGATTTTCCAAGGTGCCAGAATTTACCCACTGTGGTTTTGAATCTGGTGGGTGGCTTGAGATAGATTTCTTTGTTGAGCACACTGTTGAGGTAGGCTGCCTTTACATCCATTTGGTGAACTTTGAGGCTGTGTCTGGCAGCAATGGCAAGAATTATGCATGGTGATGAGAATTCCATGACAGGTGTGGATGGTTCATTGAAATCGATATCTTTGACTTGTGTGAAGCCTTTTGCAACTAGGCATGCTTTGTACTTCTGGATTTCACCAGTTGGCCCCCCCTTTTGGTGTGAAATACCCACTTGCTGCCAATGATCTTGTGATTGTGCAGTCAGTTGACTTCTGCATAGACTTCCATGTGTTGGAAGGTCTGCAGTTCCTCTTGCATGCTGCAAGCCATTGTGCTGCATTAGGGTGCAACATCACTACCTCATAGGTGTCAGACTCCTACTGCTGACTTTATTCCCTACCGTTATTTTATCTTTTCTTTACTTTCTTTTATGTTTATCTTTAGATCATCTGATAAGATAAGATCTCCATATTATCTTTTATCTCATCTTATTAGATATCTTACTTACTGTCATTACGGTCATCTCGGGGATCGTTCCCACAGCTGCTGCGCATCTGTAAGCTGTGTTCCCACACTTGCTGCGCTTCTTACTACTGTAGACCTGCCCTTAAGTACTGCGCCTGGTCCGTGCGCCGATCCATAGTACTATAAGTAGAGAGGTAGTTAGACGAATAGACCCCAGCTTGTTACAGCTGGTTCATCCCCTTCTTCTATGGTCTGAGTCCTCTCCTCCCTTGGGCCTAGATCCAAGGCAGCTCCCAGTAAGCCTCTCCAAAGGAGAGCAGGGATATGTCAGGTTTCCGTGGTCTTGCGCTACGGGCTGCCGCCGTAGGCTTGACGATCCTGACAATAGGTGAGCAGATCACTGTTGGGTGTGATTGTCACAGCTTGCATGTGTTCACTGCTATCAAGTGGTGGTGCATCTTCAGCAGGTGGCAGCATGTCAGCAGTGGCTGTTGTGTTTGTGCCTTTCAGCTTTTGAGTGTATGATGAGACATTGTGTGAGGTGCATGCTGAACAGTGAGGTCACAACTGTGAGAAGAGGAAGGAGGAGGGCTAATACTTAGGATGATGTCATGCTGGTAGGTGGATATTCCAGATGTATGAAGCTAAAGAAATATGGACTACAGAGGTACCCTATATATACTAAAGAGATTGTCACACAGACCATGTGCTGTCACTATAGGGCAGGTATATGTAACTAAGATGCACAGCATCTGTGAGAACTATCAGTAAGCAATGCACAGCATTGCACAGCATCAATAAGCAACTGTGAGAATTGTAGTCATAGAAGTATATTAAATGGCCTGATGACAAATTGAAGATGAGTCATAGATAATCACAAAAGATCTGATAAGATGTAGATAAGATATATAGTGCAGATCTTGAGTGATAAGATTGAAAGAAGTCATAAAATGAAAAGAAAAATAAGTATGTTCTGACACATTGTAGCATTTGTCATTGTCACAGACAGGTGCATGTTTGCTGTGTGAGGGTTGACTTGTTGCTGATGGCATAGGTGTAGGTGCCATGGGCACTGTAGGTCATGATGCATCAGGTGTGGTTGCAATTGTGGGAGTTGCAGTCAGGGAAGGAGCTTTGATGGGAGAGACTGGTGGGTCACATGCATGAGGTTCATTAGAGGCTAATAAATAAATTAGTATTGTACTCATGGGACTCTGAGTCATCCATGTTGGGATCAAAGATGATACACTCATAGCATTTTGTGGGGCCCCCTTCATTGAAGATCATGTCACATGACTTGATGATGCACCCACTTGGGCAGTGGACCAGGTGATAGGCATGCCAATTTCACATGTAGCCTATGAAGGTGCAGAGGAGCAACTTTGTGTCAGGCTTGTGCCTGAATTTGTCTGGAATGTGAATGAAGGCTTTGCAACCAAGGATGTGAATGAGGGTGATGTTGGGCTTGTTACTGCTCTATGATTCTTCTGGCATGAGATTGTCTTTGAGTGTGCACATTGGCACTATGTTGTGCAGATATGTGGCATACTTGATAGCATTGTACCAGTAAGAATGAGGGAGGTTGGTGTTGGTGAGGAGTGTGCATGTGGTCTCCATGAGTGTGTGATTTATATGTTTGGCAATGCCATTGTGTTGTAGCATGTCAGCAGTCATCATTTTGTGTTTAATGCCACACATGCACAGGGATTTCTGTGTGCACTTGCCTGTGTATTTGCCTCTGCCATCTGAATGGAGCACCTTCAGTTTTGCACCTGTCTCAACTTCAGCACATGCAATGAAGTCCATGGGACATTCATGCAGATTGCTTTTGTGTTTGAGGCTGTGAATGAAGACTTTGCATGACTTGTCATTGATAAATATCATGAAGTGGTCATAGCATTTGTGTGAGCATGTTTGCATGGGCCTGCACAGATCTGAGAAGATGTGACTGAGAGCTGCATCAGTGTGTGTTGATGAGCATCATGTGTGTGTAGCAACAGAAAATGACCATCAGTGACATCAGGTGAATACAACAACATTAATGTGCCGCATGTGATAATCATCCACAGTTGCATCAATCACACTATTGCTTTGGTGCCAGAACAGAGGACTGGATTCAGCTGACAAGGAGCAGGACTGATAGGACATATAGGCTGAGGCTTGGTCAAGGCCTGCCAAGTAACTATGGAGTCATGGGTCACAAAGTCAACTTTTGGTGCAATCAGAACTTTTCCTTTTTCACTCATCCTTTATAGTATGATAATTTATTTGTTTTTACCCTAATTGTGTCTATTTCTGGATTCCACATATTGTTCCAGTTTGTCTTTATGATCAACCATGCATTTGTAAAATTTCTGTTGGGTTTTGTTGTGCTCTAGTCTTGGAGCTAAGCATGTATTTATATGGCTCATTGCCTGGCAGAAATGAATAGATTCCCCCTCCTTGAGATTTGTCCCTCCTCTCTTGTCCAAGTCTTAAGCAGAAAAAGCACTCTTTACTCTCCCTTTTCTGCATCATAAAGTCAAGAAAGCTTGTGTTCCTCAAAAGTCACATTTATTGCACCAGTGTTGCACTTACAGTTGTGTTGCATCCTTGATTGTATTATTTTGTGTTGTGTCCATATTTGCATTATTATTGTGTTCACTGCATTGCATCCTGGTCTTGCATTTGTTTGGAATCCTCCCTTCCCCTCACCCCAATCACATCACATTTCCCTACAATTGCACCTTCACATTGCTTTTATTACATTGCCTTATTTCTCCAATACCCTTCATTACCTGGTGTCTAGAGGATCTTATGACTCATATCCCTCAGACTTTGTTGCAGTTGTGATTGTAGATTTCCCTCTCATACCACTGCAGCACATATCAGTGTCTGTGTCATTTTCATGATGTTGTGTCATGCATGCTTGCCCTTGATGCAAGGCTTGCAGATCATGAGAGCATCACATATCACACCACTGGTGATGGCCATGTACATGCAGGTTATGGCAGGCAGCAGCAATCAAGATATATATCAGAGACAAGATGTTGGAGACTCCCAACAGGGAAAGAGTGGCTGGAAGCATCTGCAGTGAGAGTAGGTAGTTGCTGACACAAGATGGTGGGGCAATGTGGTGATAGTAGGCTGCTGTTACAAAGCACTTGCTTTGGCACCTTGTAACAGTTTTCTTTTCTCTTTTACAGTACCTAAGTATTTACATACTTAAAGTGTGAGCTTAGCTCTAAGTACTGTAAAAGACTTATCTTTTTCCCTTTATCTTTCTTTCTTTATTTACATTTACTTGCTAAGGATTATCATTATACAATTAGCAAGGACTCACCTCACCTAGTCTTTATTTATCCTTGTTTACTTCTAGTTCATTTCACACTCATGGCTGAGCCACTTACTATATCTCATGGATGCTAAGAGCAGCCTATTGGACAGTCTTAGGGAAGGTCTGATATGATTATACCCCTGGTAACAAGGTAGTTGATACATGCTTGATAGGCATAATAACCATTCCTGATGATGATGAAGAGAGGGATCAATGAGATAGTGATGAGGATGATACCACCAATGACTAAATGAGGATCAAGAGTGACGAGTTTAGGATGTCTTAGCAACACTTAGAGTGACTTAGAGATCTTTTAGACTTAGTTCTTAGAGTGAAGTGAGTTTGTAGCAAGCTTAGGTCAAGCACAGTATAGGAGAATCCCTAGATTGTGAAGTTGACAAGACTGGGGTTTGAGACTGCCAGTCTTTCAACTACTTATACAGAACTGGAGATCTAAAGATAGTACAAGTAGTTAAAGTTCATGGATCAACAATGATTGTGCAGCAATCAATGAAATCACATGACTAAAGATGTGTCCATGAAGTATGGTAAGTGGCTCAGCCACAAGTGCAAAATGAATTAGTGGTAAACAAAGATAAACAAAGGCAAGAAAGGTGAGTCCTTGCTAATTGTATAATGATAGTCCTTAGCAAGTAAATGTAAAATAAATAAAGAAAGATAAAATGAAAAAGATAAGTCTTTACAGTACTTGGAGCTAAGCTCACACTTAAGTATGTAAATACTTAAGTACTATAAAGAGAAAAGAAATGAGTCCTTACTATAAGTTGGAGCTAAGCTCACAGCTGTAGTTAATACTACACTTATAGTAAGTAAGATATAAAAGAAAAAGAAAAAGAGAAAAAAGAAAACTGTTATGAGGTGCCAAAGCAAGTGCCTTGTAACAATGGACATGTCTCAGATCATGTGATCTCATTGATCCATGAACTTTATTTACTTACACTATCTTTAGCACTCTGGTTTTGTATAAGTAGTTGAAAGACTGGTGGTCTTAAAAACCCCAGTCTTGTCAACTTCACAATCTAGGGATTCTCCTTTACTGCACTTGACCTAAGTTCGTTACAAACTTGCTTCACTTCTAAGAACTAAGTCTAAGATCTCTAAGTCACTCTAAGCATCACTAATACATCCTAAACTCATCACTCTGGATCCTCAATTGGTCATCAGCAGTATCATTCTTATCACTATCTCATTGATCCCTCTCTTCATTGTCATCAGGAATGCTTATTATGTTTATCAAATGTATACCCATTACCTTGTTACCAGGGGTATTGTTATAGCAGACCTTCCCTAAGACTGTCCAATAGGCCACTCTTAGCAGCTGCAGGGTTGTGGTAAGAGAGTATAGAGATAAGATGAGGGGAGTACTCACTCAGACTGTGTGGAAGACATCTGAGGAGCTGTAAAGTAATGTACCCATCTTATATAGTATATGTAGGTAGTGTTGGGGTGGAGATTGTAGTAGTGAAGTACAACAGCTACCATATGAGGAGGGACACACATCATCTGGAGAAATGTGTGGAGTGTGAGTGGTCAGACAAGTGGGTAGAGGTGAAGTCCAAGGAAAAGAAGTAGTGTATGTAATGAGTGTTGAACATCTGTGCATCACTATAATCTTCACATTATATTTTCATTCAGCATTATCTCCTGTTACACACACCTTACATACTTATGACACAAATACCCACTTCTCTACAACCCTGTGGGGTTCTCTCATCACTCCCACACCACACATACTCCAGATGATGCACATCCTACACACATATAGGCATCCTTATACTTCTGCACTTGCCTCTCTGCTCTAACTCTCTTTACTTTCACTATATAAGATGTGCTACATACCTTACTTCTCCTCAGATGTTGTCTTACAACACTGAGTGAGTCTCCACACTTCACCCATCTTATACTAATCCTGACATTCCCTGCAGCAACACTTTACTATGCTGTGGTACCCTTCTGGTATCCACACCTACCTACTCTGCTGCATGTTAGCAACACTTCTCCTAAGACGTTGTCTTACAACACTGACAACACTTTACTACGCTGGGGTACCCTTCTAGTATCCACACCTACCTACTCTGCTGCAGTCATGCTGTGCCTGCTCTCTCCATTTGGAGATCTTATACACCTCTTGCTTATGTCACTCCTAATTGTAGTTGCCTGCCATAACCTGCATGAACAATGAGTAGGTAATTGTATGTGCATTGGGAGGAAAGCTGAACAAAAGTATAGTATGCACAATGAAATATTCAACAGGCCATGCCATTGACCATACCATTGTGGACCATGTGCAGGATGGAGTCTATGCCAATGTGACCAAGGCAGCAGTGCCAGGTCTGTATGTTGGCAGTAGCCATAGATGTGCATGTGACAAAGATGGAAGAATTGTTCAAGATGTCAATGCCTTTGGACAGGAATGGTGTGACATGTGTGGTGCATGCAGTGTAAGGTGCATATGTGCACATGTCAAGGATGTAGAGGTTATCCTCAAGATGGCCAACACATGTAAGTGCATTATCCTTGTTGATGATCTTGTACATATCCCCCTTGAATTGGATGTGTGCACTGTGTTTTGCAAGTGTGGAGACTGAGAGGAGATTGCCATGGAGCTTGGGGACATAGAGTACATCCTATAGGATAGCCTGGTTCCACTACTTGTTGGCAAGCATCTTTGTGTAGATGTTGCTGGCACCCTCAACTAGGATATAGCTGTTATTGCTGAGCCAGACTTTGTGTGGTGTTGTGAGTTGCTGGTAGAGGTAGAATCAGTTGTGGTTAGAGCTCATGTGGCAACTGGTTCCTGAGTTGATGAGCCAGCAAGCTGTGAGGTTGTTGCATTGTGCAAGTTTTTTGGTGACTTTGAAGAGGTGAATGGCTCATCACTATCTTTGTCTTCATCATGTATTTGAGTGTATAGTGCTGCACTGTTGGTGGCAACATGTGCTGTTGTGGTGCACTTTTCATGTTCAGCTTTGAGCTTGCAGCAGTCATCAGTTTTGTGGCCATGAATTTTGCAGTGTATGCAAAATCCTTTCACCTTGTGCTTCACCTGATACTCCTCCTCTAATATTGCAGGTCCTTTGCCCTTCTTTTTGTCTTTGAAGTGTGCCATGAATGCATCCATGGAATCTGTGGTGCAATGTTGGTGTTACTCCTTGAGTGTGACTTGTGAGTGAATGTTCTTGATCATGAGATCAGTCACCTTCATAGTGCTAAGAGCGGCCTATTGGACAGTCTTAGGGAAGGTCTAAAATGTTACTCCTGGTAACCAAGTTTTGGATATTGGCTTGATGAACGTAATAGAGATTCCGGATGACGATAAAGAGTGGGATTAACGATGTAGTAATGAGGATGACTCCACCAATAACGATACGAAGATCCAGTTTGACTTAGTGTAAGATGTCTTTAGTGACTTTCAGAGCTCTTAGACTTAGTTCTTAGAGAAGAGTGAGGTTATAACGAGCTTAGGTCAAGCACAGTGTGAGGAGATTCCCTAGATTGTGAAGTTGACAAGACTGGGGTTTAAGACCGCCAGTTTGTCAACTATTTATACAAACTAGTGATCTAACTATAGTACAGTTGCGCAGTAAAGTGCAGTAAGTAAACGAAAAGGCGCAGTAAAGCACAGTAAGTGCGTGTCCATGTGATATAAGTGGCTCAGCCACAAGCGCGAAATGAACTAGAGATAATCAAAGATAAATAAGAGCGGGAAAAGGAGTCCTTGCTAATTGTATAGTAGTAGTCCTTAGCAAGTAAATGTTATAATAAATAAAAGAAAGATAAGTCTAATATAGTACCTGGAGCTATGCTCACACTTAAGTATGTAAATACTTAAGTACTATAAAAGAGAAAAGAAAAGATAAGTCCTTACTGAGTAAAGTGGAGCTAAGCTCACACTTGTAGTAAATAATACTACACTTTACTAGTAAGTGGGATAAAAAAGAAAAAGAAAAAGAGAAAAAAGAAACGCGTTACGAGGTGCCAAAGCAAGTGCCTCGTAACAGCAATAGCAAGTAGTGTTTGAAGTGATTCAAAGTGTGCAACTGGTGAAAATGTTTCAGTGTAGTCTGTTGATGCATCTTGCTTATTCATCTACTACTTCCTCTTTAGGCCAACTACTGTACACACACTACAACTCACACATACATAGATACACATGTCTAATGCCTCTACAGTTACTGGTCCATGCACTGTAGCAGATACTATAAGTAGACCACAGCGCTGTCACTAAACAATAAGAACTATTCCAGTTCCCTTGCTGCATATGGCCTGTGTTTCACAGGTTATGGGCCCTGCCCAGGCTATATGCATCTCCCTCTTACTCACTACCGTCTTTATCTTCACTATCATCCACTCACACACCTATCTTGTGGCTACCATCATCTTGTCACAACTTACAACTCCCTCACTCGCTGCATCTATTCCAAAAATCAATATCGTACTGGAAGGATCTGATAACTATAAACAATGGGCAAATATCGTTAAGTCTACACTCATCATCATGGGAATCTGGTACACTATTTCAAAGTCACCCATACTACCTGTCACCTCCACCGAAAACGTTGAAGGAGGTATGCCCATTATCACAGTCACAAACGAGGAACAGATCGAAACCTGGAACCATGACAATGACGTTGTGAAAGCAGTCATCTCCATGCACTGTGGAGCACAGCCAGCAGCAATGGTCACTAGCGAGACCATGACTGTGTGACATGCATGGGATGGGCTGAAAGAAGTTTATGGGAAACAAACCGTCATTGCTGCCTTCATTGACTTCCAAGCCCTGTTTACCAGCAAGTTCGACATTAGTACACCTCTCACTCCTCAGATCAACGCACTTATCATAGCCCAAGATTGCCTCGTTGCCTCCGGAGTGGAAGTCAGCAAACAAAATATGTGTTTTCTCCTCCTGCACGCACTTCCCCCATCATGGAGCTCCTTTACTTCTGCTCTCCTCACCTCCTCTGATCTCACTCACCTTGCCATTGGCAACATCTGAGGCCAGATACTAGATGAAGAAGCACGCACAAGGCCCTGCCCTGTACTCGCAGCTTTTACGACTGATCACGGTTTGTCAGGGCAGCATAACACTTCCTTCTGCACTCACTGCAAGTGCCACAACCACATGGTGGATACCTGCTGGATGCTCCACGGTATCCCAGCTGATGTGAAGGCATGACTCGATAAGAGGGACAAGGAAAGGGGTAAAGGAGCGGGACCTGATGTACCTAGTTCTGTAAACCACATCTCTGCTGCACCTGTCTCTGTTGAATTCGATGCTTGCTACTATGAGGCACAGGGGCTCTGGATGCTTGACTCTGGGTGTACAGATCACATCTCACCATACAGGGAGGACTTCGACAACTACTACGACTCACCACTACAGTCAGTTGTGGTCAGTAACAGGTCACTGATCCCTTGCCTTGGCATTGGTACCTGTCTGTGTCAACACAAACTCCCAGATGACTCCACTGTCCATTTATCTCTTACTGGCATTCTGCACATCCCAAGCATCTCTGGCCAGTTTCTCTCTGTCAGCAAGTTAGACGCCCTTGGTTTTCACGTTTCCTACTTTAACAACAAATGCGAAATTACCAAGGATGGATGTATATTTGGCTCTGGCTATCTCGACAAAGGGACATACTGGGTAATGTTAACACCCACTCCTTCACTCCATGCCATATCTCACCCTACACTCCATACCTGGCATGAATGGCTCGGTCACCTTTCCAAGGAAGTTGTATGTCGCATCACACCTGCACAGCTAACTGGTCTCCTTTCACCTGCATCCTCCTCCACTTCCTCCCCCTGCTCTGGGTGCCTATTAGGGAAGTTTCCCTGATCCCCCTTCTGCATTTCACGCTCCCATGCTATGGCTTGCCTCACTCTCATCCACTCCGATCTTGTTGGTCCCATGAGTACTGCCTCACTGGGCTCCCAGTATCTCTACTTTGCTACCTTCCTGGACAATTATTTGGGCTTTGGCCTTGTGTATTTCCTCTGACACAAAGATCAGTTTTCGGAGGTGCTCCAACACTACCTTGCCTGTGTCCACACTCTCTTTGGCTGGTGGCCGATTGCCCTGCGCACAGATCGAGGGGGGGAGTACTTAGCCACTTCTGTTTCCACCCTCTTGCATGACCATGGAATCGAGCACCAACTGACCATACTGTACTCTCCCCAACAAAATAGCCAGGCTGAATGCTGGAACTGTTTGATTCTTGAATGTTCTCTCAGTCTTCTCCATCGTGCTGGTCTGTCAGCAGGTTTTTGGGAATGTGCAGTTCGTATGGCTGTGCACACGTATAATCTCTCCCCATTGCACCATCTATGCTGGGGTACTCCTCAATCACTGTGGCAAACAGTGACCTTGCCTCCTGATGTCTCACATCTGCGTGTCTTCAGTTGCAAAGCCTGGGTCCAATACCCGGCCCATCAGCGGACCAAACTGGAACTGAAAGCTCGCCCCCTCACCTTCATAGGGTATGAAACCAGCACCAAAGGGTGGGTTTTCTGGGACAAGTTGTCCTCTTGTCATGTTGTAAGCCAGAACACTGTCTTCAAGGAAGACATCTTCCCAGCGCTTGTTGCTGCCTCTGTGCCCACTGTCCTTGATGTTTTTCCACCTCCTCCATCGCCACCACCTGCCAACGATGACTCCAATGATGACAATGACCCCAAGGACGACTCCGATGACAATGACCCCTGCGACAATGGCCAAGATGACCACCCTGATGCCATGCCACCTGTAGTTGGTCAGCACGTTCCTGCCATCGGCCCTGGCAATGCACCTGCATCACCCAAATCTTCCGCTCTGCTGGTGCCCCTGCCTACTGGTCCAGCTTCAGCGCCTGCACACAACCAGGTTGACCCAGTCATGCCTCCTTGCGCAGTGGCTCCCATCTCACCACCTCTGCGCGTTCATGCTCAGTGGTCCCTCCAGCATGAACATGATGTCGGCCCACCTGATTCACCTCCTTGGCATGGGGCTGCATCAGCTTTGCTGAGCCATCAGCATCCGCCTGTTCGCCTTGTAGACGAGGACTATCCCATACCTCGTCACTCCCAGCATATCACCCGTCGACCAGCCTGCTTCCATGACAGTGCATATGGACCATGTGAGTTCATGGACATCCTCAGTGAGGGAGGGCATTCTGATGATGGTGACAACATTTTCATGACACCCTGTGGCATGCCTTCAGTGTCGACCATTCTCTCCCATGCTCTGTCATGTGACCCCCTGACTCTGAAACAGGCCTTATCCAGCCATGACT